>PISX010025349.1:0-26297 GCA_004024625.1 Mellivora capensis | reverse complement strand
AAAAGAAACAAGATGGGATTGGGAGGGAGACAAACCATAAGTGACTCTTAATCTCACAAAACAAACTGAGGGTTGCTGGGGGGAGGGGGTCGGGAAAGGTGGGTGGAGTAATGGACATTGGGGAGGGTATGTGCTATGGTTAGTGCTGTGAAGTGTGTAAACCTGGCGATTCACAGACATGTACCCCTGGGGATAAAAAATTGTTTATAAAAAAATAAAAATTAAAAATCAAAAAAAAAATTGAATTGGATGGAGTGCAATACTCTCTTAGATATGTCTAAGCAAATTAATAAGACAAGCATCCCAAGAACCAAGATCCAAACTCTCAAATCCTTAGCCATACTGATAGGTGCAAAAGACAAAAATCCCCATTTTCTTATTTCATGTTTTTAAAGCTGGTGTTTGCTTAAGTCGCAGCCACCTGATGCTCTGCAGCTGTATTGGGGAATGAGTCTGGGCTCCAAATTACCAACTCAGAGCTTCCCAGTGGCTTTTCTACTAACAAGCTGCCAAGCCCAGAATGATGGGGTTTCTGTTTTAGCTGACAACCAAAAACAAAATCTGGCTGCTCTAAACAGAATCTTTTCACTCCACCTGCTGCTTCTACAGCTCAAGTGGAGAATGACATATGAACCACCAAAGCCTGAGGCCAGGATTCCACTGAAAGTCCACGGATGTCAATTCAAGGCATTGAGAAATTGCTCATCTATTATGCATTTATTCCTACAGAAATCACCCACGGAAAACATTAAGAAAACAAACAAACCCACCTTTAACACCTTAAAGGCCGTCCACGGCCTGTCCTGTCCAGGAAGCTGTCTGTGATGATAGCGCCCAGAGCTGGGATGAGGGAGGGCTCTCTCATCTGTTTTGTCACCTCTAAAAGGGAAGAAGAAACTAGTCAAACCCACATTTGCTTCTGCAAAACTTCCCTCACCATTAGGCAGGAATGGCCTGTGGTGGAAAATCAAAACCCTGACACAAAGTGGTGAAGAAATATTTGGGGACCAGGGTTTTTCAGTTCCACTCACATCTACCTTGGTGTCAAATGAGACTCAGCCAGGGGGTATACTGAGAAAAGCATACATGAGACCATCGTCGTCATCATCACATTGGGTCAGCTTGATAAATCTCATTGACTTTGGGTGAACGCATTTTGTGCAGGGGAGGGGCGCTTCAGAAGTCTGTGGCACCCCCATCACATCCTCCGACCCTGACATTCCATAGCACTGGAGAGGGAGGGTCACTTCCAGTGGTCGGATAGCTTCAATGAATCATAAATAAACAAGAATGGTGTTGTGGGGGTTTTTTAAGATTTCATTTTTTATTTATTTGACAGACAGAGATCACAAGTAGGCAGAGAGGCAGGCAGAGAGAGAGGAAGGGAAGCAGGCTCCCTGCCGAGCAGAGAGCCCGATGCCGGGCTCGATCCCAGGACCCTGGAATCATGACCGGAGCTGAAGGCAGAGGCTTTAACCCACTGAGCCACCCACATGCCCCAAGAATAGTGTTTTAATAATTGTAAGTTTATGAATCTGAAACATTAGATAGTTTGTTCAGTATTTACTTTGCATCAAGCCCTATGCTAGCACTTTAAATATATTATCTCATTAGAAATCTCACTCCACACCACACAGCTGACAAAAGTTTGGGCAGGATTTGGACCCAATAAACACAAAACTATTTGGTCTTATTTTGTCCCA
This sequence comes from Mellivora capensis, assembly GCA_004024625.1. Classification (NCBI taxonomy): domain Eukaryota; kingdom Metazoa; phylum Chordata; class Mammalia; order Carnivora; family Mustelidae; genus Mellivora; species Mellivora capensis. The sequence goes on along the minus strand of PISX010025349.1, from coordinate 24,594 downwards.
GTCGAGCAAACCTGGAAGCTGCCTTCCCAGAGTAGCCCAGGTTACAGGTAGAAAATACTCCTAATCAACAGAAAAGAGAAGTTGTCCAGCTAGGTGAGATGAATTTCCAGGACACCTGCCTTCCAGAAAGAAATCTCACTGTAACAGGAACACAAGAAATACAACCTATACAGAAAAGGACACAGACTCTGGACTCTGTCAGCCTTTGGGGACCCTTGATCCTGATGAATATCTGAGAGTATTTTCCAGATATAACTCTGTCCCTTCCCAGAAAAACCCCAAAGTTGCCTGCCTCACTCATGGTGGCCTTCATCATAGGCATTTTCAATGAGCTTTAGCTTTAGACAACAGAAGTTCTATGTATCAAAATGCCCTTGCAATATTCATCTTAAAACAATATTCAGGAGTGCTTTGGTGGCTCAGTCATTAAGCATCTGCCTACAGCTCAGGTCATGATCCCAAGGTCCTGAGATCGAGCCCTGCATCGGGCTCCCTGCTCAAGAGGAAACCTGCTTCTCCATCTCCCAGTCCCCCTGCTTGTGTTCCTTCTCTGACTCTGTCAAATAAATAAATAAAATCTAAAAAAAAAAAAAAAAAAAAAAAAAAAACTTTAATAGAAGCATATCTTGGGTACACGATTTCTAGGCTAAGTTGTTTGGGTGGAGCATTTTATTTAGTTATGTTGACAAAGCTGTATGTACATATTTTGAACAATCTTTTTTCCAAAATATAGTATTAACGTATTCTCCTTCAATTCTTCGTTTACTCCTGAGTTGTTCTTTGGTTCCTGGCAAAGAAACCTAATGGTAGAATTGATTCCCTTCCTAAAAATTTTCATTTCCAACTAATATTGTTGAACTTAGGTGGTATAGTATGTAGTCTATCGTGTAAGTTTAATAAAGGTTAGTTATTAAAAACCTCACCCACTCAGAACAAAGCAATGTTTGTTTGTTTTTAATAAGAGAGAAGAGTGGAGGTCATACATTTTCAAAATACATAATATAAAGTCTATTCACGAATGCTATTCACAACTTAGAGAAACGTGGGGCCCTCATACTGTCCTTTTATTCCCTGTTCTAGACACTATTCTAATTCGTTAGCCATTTGGTATCTTAGCCTACAGTTGATCTTCAGCAGGAAATTGGAAGGATTTTTTGATAAACAAATTCTGACAATAGTGAGCTCCTGCTTCTGATGACAGACAAAAGCAACTATGAAAAGCAGGCACAAGAAACCCAGAAGCAGATCTGTCTGCACCCACGGGGCCCCTGCTGTGCATACATCAAGGGTTAGCAGGAGTGATCTGCATCATTCCCAAAACAAAACAATCCAGAACAGATGGTATTCACTGCCCTCTGTTCAAGATCATATAAGGATTACACCAACTTTTTAAATATATATTTTTAATACTGCTTAAAGGAGTAGGCTTAATTTATGACCTTCCGGATCCCTATAACTCCCAAATCAAGTGAACTCTTGAGACTTGGATATTTAACATTTTAACCCCAGGTTGGTCCTGATGGGCCTCGAATGCCAAGTCAACATAATCTCCGCTGCCCTCCAAGATGTGAGTAGAGAATGAATTAAAGGAAGGACCTTCCTGGATTTGAACTCTGATGACTTTTAGCTAGACAAAGCAACACATTTCTAACAATTTATTTTTTACTGAAGTGAGTTGATGTACAATGGTGTATTTCATTCAGACATACATCATAGTGATCCAACATTTACATACAATACAAAGTGATCACCATGAGAAATTGTTACCATGTCACCTTAACAAAGTTGTTACAGGGGCACCTGGGTGGCTTAGTTATTAAGTGTCTGCCTCCGGCTCAGGTCATGATCCCAGGGTCCTGGGATTGAGCCCCACATCAGGCTCCCTGCTCGGCGGGGACCCAGCTTCTCCCTTTCCCACTCCCCCTGCTTGTGTTTCCTCTCTCGCTGTATCTCTGTCAAATGAATAAATAAAATCTTTTTTAAAAAGTTGTTACTTATTATTAATTATATTCCCTATACTATACATTATATCTCCATTTCTTACTGATTTGATAACTGGAAGTTTGTACCTTTTAATACTCTTTCCTTATTTCTCCAATCCATCCACCCCCTCACCTCTGGCCACCACCAGATTGTTCTCTGTAGCTGTGCAAATTCCTCTTTAATATAGCAATAATAACTACTGATAATCAGTTCCATATATTCTCTCTTTTTTTTTTCCCTCGCACACACCCAGAGTATAAAGGATCTGGACTCAAGTCTTCTCATTCCCAATCCAGCCTCCTCACAAGTCATGCATGGTGCCATCAGGGCCAAGTTTGTAAAAATAAATGGGTGGGGCTGGCGTGGGCGGAATAGGGGAGTACAATGGCTCATTCTACTGATAATTGTCTCTATGATTAGAGTCCTTGATTAAAACAGAGTTACTAATCTATAAAAATGTATTTTAAAACAGTAATTCTCACGGGTGATTTGGCACCATCACCATCCCATAGGCTGTTTGGCAATGCCCTCAGACACTTGTGACATTTTTAGTTATCACAGTCGGTGGATAAAGGACAGAAATGCTGGACATCCCTGCAATGCACAGAACAGCCCTCACAATGAACAACTCTGGGCTCACAATGACAATAGTATTAAGAATGAGAAACCCTGGGGCGTCTGGGTGGCTCAGTGGGTTGGGCCGCTGCCTTCGGCTCAGGTCATGGTCTTGGAGTCCTGGATCGAGTCCCGCATCGGGCTCTCTGCTCAGCAGGGAGCCTGATTCCCTCTCTCTCTCTCTCTCTGCCTGCCTCTCTGCTTACTTGTGATCTCTGCTGTCAAATAAATAAATAAAATCTTAAAAAAAAAAAAAAAAGAATGAGAAACCCTATGTAAGAGGTTCTGGGAGAGCTGGGTGCTGCAAGCAAATGTAGCAGAACATGTAGATGCATGAGAACCCCAGTCTGGGGGGAAGGGGAATGACCCCTGTGGTACTAGCCATGCAGCTTCTCAGGAGGCTCCTGTGGCTCGATCAGCCCAGGCTGGCCATCACCCAAACTGCTGGGCAGACAAAGCTTGTATGTGCCCCTCTTCTTTCTTCTGTCTGTCTTCTCCTGTTCCAACATCCTCAGGTCATCTGAGCTCCTGCCCCTCCCAGCTCCCCTTGGAGACACTGTAACTCCTCCATGCCTGGGTTCAGCTCTGTCCAGTTCCTGATCCAACACTAAGCAGTCCCAAAAACAACAACAATAAAGAACAAAAATGGCAAAAGGATAGCTTTTCCCCAACAGAAACTCCCCATAACTAGGAGAGGATGCCTTCATTATGCTAGCTAGTGACTTTATGTATTGTAGCTAACTAACTTTATCAACAATCTGATGAGGTACATGTGATATCCATTTTGAAGTTAAGGAAATTAAAGTTCAGAGATACCAAATAATATGCCTACTTTCTGAAAGATAACAAGAGGCCGATACCTGTTCCGTATTAATTCCAGTGCACACTCTTATGCCACATTTAGTCCCTACCTGACTTTCCTGTTCCAAAGTCCTATTAAATTGGATACAAGCCAAGATACAATTTTGTAGATTTATATTTTAAATTACTGGAAATAAATCCACAAGCCAAATAAATCATCAGTGTCTTCCTTAGTCTGTGTTTTAGTTAGGATCCTTTGACTGCAAGTTACAGAAACCAATTCAATCTAGATAAAATAAATTGGAGCAATTTATTACAGGGATGTGGGGATTCTCGCAAAAATCAAGGAGAGAAAAAAACAAAAACAAAAACGGAAAGCTGCTGTTTTTCTCACTTTTACTCCAGATCAGCTTTCTCAGCTCCCTCTCTGCAGCCCCCACATAGCGTGTCAACCCTCCATTCTCTCCCTCTGTCTCCTCCTCCGTCTCTCCTTCTCCCTCTTCTAAATCCCAGAAAAGAGAGAAAGTTCCCAGTTTGAGACAGATTTCAACTCTTTTTTTTAATTTTTATTATTTATTTGACAGAGATCACAAGTAGGAAGAGAGGCAGGCAGAGAGAGAGGGGTAGCAGGCTCCCGGCTGAGCAGAGAGCCCGAAGAGGGGCTTGATCCCAGGACCCTGGGATCATGACCTGAGCCAAAGGCAGAGGCTTTAACCCACTGAGCCACCCAGGTACCGCCAGATTTCAACTCTTGGCAGAGTTAGTTCTTCCCAAGAGAGAAGAATCATGCAGAACACACATGGAGGGAGAGGCCACCTCCCATAGATGAGGAGAGGAGAAGAGTTTCTAGCAAATGCAAAGAGTCCATAGATTGTGGGCTCAGCTGGCCCATTACAATGAGAAAGTCTAATATTCCACGGCCCTTTTGTGATGTGAACAGCAGCTCAGAACCGGCTGGGTTCGTTTGCCCCTTAAAAGAGAATCATGTAAAGCCAATCAAAAGAGTTCACACAGTAAAAGGAGACGATAATACTTTATTCCAGTTACCTCTGAATTCTGATGAGTAAACAGAGCAGTGAACTGATGAGAAGGCTGTCTACTTTCTGTACTGCTGAGGCCATGTGCCTTTTTACTTCCCACTCCTTCAGGGGTTTGTAAGAGCTAATGGTCCTCTTTTGTCCCATTGGGCCCTACGTCATTCTCTGAATCAGGGCAGAGGTGGACTAAAAATGGGTCCCTTCCTCTCTATAGGACTTACAGATGCACCTTCCATAGAAAAGAATGAGGACTGCTTCAGGGCAACCTGAGAGCAATCCTACTAGTCAACACAGAGGGCTTTCTCTTATCTCATAATATTAGCTTATTTAGTCTTAATAAGGATGCTTGGCAACATAGAGATCAATAAGTGAGGACGAATGACTAACATTTCACTTCTAAGGTTTTAGATTCACACGGTCATTTTGGTCAAAACTACAACAGTGAATCCTGTCTTCTCCTTCAGCCTCACATTCACGTTGGCCTTCTAAGCCAACCCGCCTCTTAGCTATCATAAAAATAAAAGGAAATACCTTGGAGACCAGCAAATGGTGTTGGGAGATAGAATAAGTGCATTGAGTAGAATATAAGTCAGGCCAGTGGAGATTCTTTCTCTTCTACCCTATAAAATGCAGATAGCTGAAGAGCTACTGCAGACGTCATAAAGTGGCTATATTTTTAGCCCCTACTCATTATGGCTTTTAGTGAATAGTCTCTCTATTGTCTTAAGCCATTCATCTTTGGAGAAATATGGCCCCATTTCTCTATTTATTTATCTCTTTAGAAATGAGAAAGCATAAACTGTTGCACTACAATAAATTTTCTCACTTTTAATAGTTCAAATGGTTCCACAGTAAAATGAAAGTCAAGCATTATTTTTATTCCTTGGATTTTTGTCACTTTGAGTATCCTTAGCACCATTTAATGTCATGATCCCTAAGAATGGCCTCAGTTCAATTATCTATCTTCTGAAGATGGTTATCTCAAACTTAAGACAGTTAAAAGTAGACTAGAAGAGAGCTTAATCATCTCTTCTTTCTACAAGTATAAAGAAAGCAGGTGTTTTTAGATAACTAATTTCTAACTCATCCATGCAAATTTCAAAATACAGAAAAGCAAAAACAGTGAGAGCTAAAATTATCCAAAAATAATAGTTTTTTCTAGGACAAGAAGAGCCAAACAACTCCAAGTTATTCTTAACATGAAATTTAATTAGAAAATATAAAGTTAACAGAATTTTGGATGTACCAAGAATATGACTTACTAACACCTTTGCTATTCAGTCAGGGAATTAATTTTCATATGTTTTCATAAGAGATTAGTGTTGGGTTCATATACTCCATCTGCCTCACCCTGGTTCCTAAAAATTTTAACACAAGAGATGTTTGAAATAAATGCATGCTGTCTATTTCTAGACTGCACTTCTACCCTGAATCCCTGCCTCCTATCCCCATCCCTGAGAGGAGCTGAGATGGACAAACTAGAAGACTTGAAGACATCCATCTCACCCTGGAATTGAGCACAACTATGTAGCCTACTTTCTTATCTTCTCTGAGCTTCCCAGATTCAAAGATGATGCATAGGAGAAAAGCATTTAAGGAGGGAAAAGAGTGAATGAAAAGGAGACAACCCCACTAAAGCACTCAGACCAAAATACTTCCCAAAACACAGGGCAATCTCCACTGCTTCCCTCCCCAAAGTTGAATCTCCAATCAAAACCTCTAAGCCTACATACCCTCATTCTCCTGTTGAAGGTTCCATATGAAACCTTGCTATGCTCAGGATGAAGAATTAAGGAAATAAAATGTCCATCTCACTCTCTAGATGGGAGAATTTCCTATGTTTTAATTTTTCCCCGTATAGTGCTTGCTTCAGCAGCACATGTATTAATTTTTCCCCATGTAAACCATAAACTTTTAATGAACTGACCCATGTTCTAGGCTCACATTTTCTCATACATCATATCCAATATGGCGCCAGAAGGTCATCTCACTTTGATTCAGCATGTCTGCCAGAGATTGTAAGCTTTCATTTCTTATGAGATTATAAACTACTTTCAGAAAGAAACTTTGTCTCCTGCAGCTCCATGGTTAATAGCATGGACTTTGAAACTGCCTAGATGCTAATCATGGTCAGTACGTGACTAGCTGTCTGATTTTGCTACTTTACCTCTCAGAATCTCAGTTTCCCCATCTATAAGATGAACAAGGATATTGCTGGGACCTGCTTCATAGCAAGACAGGGAGGTTCAAATGAGATAATATGTGCAAGGAACTTGGAGCACTGTGGCATGTGATTAGAGATCTCTTAATAGTGATCACTTAAATAAATAGTTTTAGTCCCCCAGTGTGAGGCACACAATGGTTTCTGATAGTGTGTTGGGTGAATAAATGAATCCTCAGGGACAATTGTCTTTTTCTCTCAGAAGACAATCTGGCATTATTGAAGACATTGGTTGTTCTACAGAACACTTTTGTGGCTTGAGGAAAGCATATCCACAGAGAACAGCAAAACATACAAATCTTCTTAAACAAAGGTTTTTGACCCAGCTTAATGGATTCCACATTTTTCCTGTCTTCTTGTTTAGGACCCAAGAAAAATTTCCTTTGACAAAAACAGAAGGAATTCAGAGTTAGGGTAGAGATAATGTGAAAGGGAAAAGCCTGAATCTTTCATAGATATTCTTTATCCCCTGTCCAGCCTGAAAAATTGTCTCTATCCGGGAAAGAAATGAGGTGCAGAGAAAATTAAGAATGCAAGTAGAAAGTTGATTTTGGTTTTTACGGGCACTTGAGTGGTATCTCAAAAAATTTAGAGACCATCTAAAAGTACCTCTTCTTATTTATGGTCTCACTTCCTGAATGAAATATTGTCTGTATTAATCCCGTCTGGAATTACAGGGCCTTTCTATGTTTGATGCCTCCAGAAACTTAGAACACAAATACCAACCAAAGAAAAATATATGGACAAACATAAATTAGACTTTTCTCCCGATTGGGATGCATCCATGCATTATAGCTTATAAATTTAGATTATACCTCTACTGCCATCGTGTGATAGAATGGTTTTTAGTAAAGATGTCCTAAAAAGAGAGTCAAACACTCAGAACATGAGGAGCTTCTAAAGAAAAAATGCTGAATCGTTCTTTTCCCTGCCTACCAAGCAATGCCACACTTTCCGACACTTGTGATCACAGCAAAAGTTTGGGAAGGACCGTGTTTCTTCGCACAGAAACAGAGCAGGAGAGAGAATGTGGAACACTGAAAAGAACATGAAGACAGGATCCAGCCATTTTTCTCAGTCACATGTAGTGAAAGAATGATTCTGTTTTGTCCCACTTCAGATGTGAAAGCTCTACTTTTAGGGTGCTGTCTGTCTCCCCCTCCACCCATCCTCCAGGCTGTCCGTCCGCTGGCCCAGAATGGGTTCAGCCCAGAATGGGTGTCCTTCTTTCTTCCTGTATTCCCAAACAGCTTATCTCCCTAATGAACTCAGGCATCCCCTTATGTGTTCATTTTTCTTTTGCTGCTTTAACTTCTGTCTTATTAGAGATTACCTTTGACTTACCTGAAAATATGAGAAGTGTGTCCTACAAATCATTAAGTCAATTCTTTTTTTTTTAGATTTATTTATTTATTTATTTGACAGACAGAGATCACAAGTAGGCAGAGAGGCAGGCAGAGAGAGAGAGGAGGAAGAAGGCTTCCCGCTGAGCAGAGAGCCCGATGTGGAACTCAATCCCAGGACCCTGAGATCATGACCTGAGCCGAAGGCAGAGGCTTTAACCCACTGAGCCACCCAGGTGCCCCCATTAAGTCAATTCTTGACCTTCGTCTGAACAGAAAGACCTCTGTCTGAATATGCTGACCCCATGTCTTCCCAGCTCCAGCATCACTGGGAAATGTATGAAGCTTATTCCTGATGCTCTCTTTGCCTCTCTCCATGCTCTACTCATCCATCCCAGCCTTCCACTAGCCACAAAATGCCCCTGGCTGCCCTTCCCTCTTACCACATCTGGCTGTTCTGCTGCCTTGATCTACACCTGCCAATGTGCTCTCCCCTGTCAAGCCTGCTCTCAGAACCCAGCCTGTGCAAAGATGAGAAACTAATTCACATTAAGTTACTAATAATGACCAATGATGAATCCTCCATTTGTTTCTATCATGGGATATTTGTGTCCAGCAGAGGAAAATGGACTTAAGTTAAATAAGTTACTATATGTCCCATTGTATTCTGGGATCGTCTGTTCCTGCAACCTCTCACCTCCACACTTTTTTATCAGATTTTTCATCTGCACCTCCTGTGTCAGTGGCAAATGTTACCTCCTAGGAGACCCTACCCAGAAATTGCGGCTCAGAATGCTTTTGAGCTTCTAAATAAATTTTGAAGAATTACAGCAAAGACTTAAAAGTCATGGCCTTCTATTTGCAAACCTTTGGGTTTTGGGTTGGGAGCCTAAGCCCTAAAGAACACAAAGCATGAAATATGAGCTTCTTCAAATAAAACAGAGACGATCTGAACTGCCAGGGTCCCCACCAATCTGGATCAATTGGGTGTGAGAGAACTAAAATCAGAGAGAGAGAGAGGGACAAAAAAAAAAAAAAAAAAAGCTGTGACCTTTCCTGTGGATGTCTCGTCCTGTGCTGAACTGGGGGAGGGAAGACAACAGGGAGGAAAGGGGCAGAAGAACCAGATGCATTGGGGAATTTAAGAGCAAAGGACCCCAGTGCCTTATGTCCTAGGGAAGAACAGCTTCCTACACCAGCATGGTGGAACCACAAGTGAGGAGAGCCTAGACTATGATGTTTTGACAGACATAGAACTTAAGATAGAACCCCAGCCCTAGTAACTTAGAAGATAAGTTGTTACGTTAAAAAATAAAGGAAGTTGCATTTACACTGCACATCTGAACTTGTGGCCAGAACCATCTAGAACATTTGACATCTGGCAAAGCATGGAAGATGGAGACTCTGGGGAGGTAAAGGACCTTCTTAGAGTTCTTTTTGAGCTTATTTAGGCAGTTGACAGTCCCTGAATGCTTGATTGATCCAGCCTCCACTTCTATCCTAGATCATCAGGTTTACCACACAGAATCAGAACTGCCATCTGCCTCACTCTTTCATTTATGCATCCAAGTCAGTGCAATAAAACCTCAGCTAGGGGCGCCTGAGTGGCTCAGTTGTTAAGCATTTGTCTTCGGCTCAGGTCATGATCCCAGGGTCCTGAATGCGAGGCCCACATGGGCTCTCTGCCCTGCAGGAAACCTGCTTCTCCCTCTCCCACTCCCCCTGCTTGTGTTTCCTTTCTTGCTGTCCCTCTGTCAAATAAATAAATTAAAAACAACAACACAAAAAAACCCTCAACTAAATGGGGCACTAGGGAAATAAAAGTTCCTTGTAAACTCAAATTTCTTATTACAGAGGGTTGCTCAGAATCTCAAAAATCTATCATGAAAATTATCCCTAATATTTGAGACATCCTTGAGTCTTCAGGGTCATCACTATAAGCATTGCCCAGGCCTTTCTACTTCCTTCTTCATGAGGAGATTTCTGAGGCTCCCCAGTTTTTCGGTATCTCACAAGATTCCATAACAAGATTCCAAGCCCACTCTCCTCTGATAGTGTCTGGTTTGTCCACATTTTTTGAAAGACTCACTTGAAAACAGAGCACAGATTCCCATCATCCGCTGATGCGATCAGATTAGCTCTGGATGACCACTAAACACTCTACTTCTATTCATTTCACCCACTACACCATGTCGATTGAATCCCCAAGTCAGGAATTCTCGACATCGAGTTAATGGATGGGCTTCAAGGATATAAAACTTTTTGAATAGGGTATCCAAAAAAATGTATATGTGTGTGGGGGTGGAGGGGTGTCTATTTTTATGCGTGTGTGTGTATTTCATCAGATGGTCAAGGGAGTCCATGACCCCAAAAAATAAAAACCATGACCTTAAGGACCTATTTTGCATGCTGCTGCTAAGCCTAGGTCTCTCCTCCTATAGAATCCTCAATTGAAGATTTTGGGAGAAGCTGGGAGAGTTATGCATTGAAATTCAGGAGACACTGAGGAAAAAAAACTAAGATGAAGACATTTTCAGGCTCCCGAACCAGACCAGCAGCATTCATGGGGGCAGGTGGAGGAGCTCAACTGGTTCATCTCCTCTCCCAACAGAGAATGTGGAAATACGTACTATCCACAGAAAAGCAGGGTCCATTTCACCTCCAAGGGTGACTGGATCTTGTGATTTTCAAGCAGAAGGAAAAAATGTCTTTCAGGCCTCCTTCCTGGAGCACAATCGTGGGCGGAAGTGCATTGCCTATAACTGACAGCAACTGATGGGCTTGCACGCCATGCGGCCCTCCTGCGTCCGGCTCCTGTCAGGTAGATGCGGCCTTGCAGCGACCAGAGGTACACACTGAGGACCAAGTGGAGGGAATTCTGCACCCTACTCCGTTGAGAACAGCATTACCATGTAGAAATGGGGCTCAAAAGCAGAAGGGAGGGAGACCATTAGTATTGAGGTTACTTCATCAGGCTGACAAGCCAGAACTGGGACAGAAGAGAGGGAGTGTGGGGTAGCAGGCAGACATTACATTAAAACAGAGGAAGGAAGCACAAACCTGGGAGTGAGGGTCCCCTATCTTCTTGATATTAAGTGTGCAAAGCTGCACACTTGTGATCACGATACACTCTGTTTCCAAGGTGTCAGGGTGGGGACTCATCCGTGTACCTCGACGGAACTTCAGGGAAGGACACGAGGAAACTATTTGTAAGAATGCTGCCAGATCAACAGGGACTCAGAAACCAAAGGTGTGGCCCTCGGGCATAGGAATTGTGAGGACTGGATGAAGGGGAAAGTGATGGCCGCCCGACCCACAGGGTAGAGTACACCAAAGAGGACGCCCCAGAAGGGCAGAGAGCACACGGGCAATAGGGCAGAGCTCAAGTCCGTGGGACCCAGTACAGCTCATTAGTGTGAGGGTAGTTCCCAGTGGTTTCACAGGTGTCAATCTCCCCTGAAAACTTATTTAAAGTTGTATAAGAGGAGGGGCAATGCAATGATAAGATGAGATCAGTCATTACTTAGATATCAGATCATGCCATCTTGGCAAAAATTTGCAGTCCCGGGCTCCTTTCCAGCTTGAGGAGCAGTGGGGTGCTAGAGGTGTAAACAGAGTCCCCTGCTGAGTGAAGATGCCCACAGTGGTAGGAAAAAATGGAAACCAGCCTTTCACAGTTCTTTCCTATGCAGTCACCAGACCTGGGAATGCTCCCGCTTCCCACAGATCATTGCCTGCTCGACCTCCTTAGCATGCTCCAGGTTTTGCTTCCTGGTCGGTCTATAAAACTTTCCACTGGACTTCACACAGTATCTGAGATGTTGCCTTTGGTGTCCCTTTGCTCTCCAAACCCAAGGCTGTCGCTCAGTTCCTCCCACCACAGTTGAGGCTAGAACCCCAGGAGGCCCAAGACAAGATAAGAGGAACACAGGCAGGAAAACAACCCACCACTGAGAAACCACTGAGGACAGTAAACCACCACAGAGGAGTGAGTGAGCCACCAGAAACCCAAGAACGACGTGAAGAGTCGTCAGCATCCAATTGTGCAGATTATCAGGGTCATCATCAAGATGGCCAAAGATATCTTAAGAATCAGAAAAGCCTGGGAAAACCAGCACAAAATACAAAAGCATAAAGCACCCATTATATGGGGTGATCCTAGCTACCTAATTAGGGTTTTAGTTCCCTGAACACAGCCCCAGCCTCTGGGATGGAGTTCTACACACCTGATAAGACTGTTCCGCTATCAAATGCCTGATTAGTTAAACCAATTATCATTACGATGAATTAATGCTTGGTCTTACATATTCCAAGTAGGTTTCTACCTTGACCATTTAATTTTCAATTGTTTATTTGATGCCAGGCATGAGTATGGACAACGAAAATATCAAAGATATTTAGCAGGGCTCCAATCAGTAAGAACAGTCACAGCGGCCCGATACGATGTTCACTGGCTGGTACAACACCCGGCTCTGGGACACCGCACGAGCTAAATATATCCTGCGCATGAGATGCTACAGAGAAGTTTCTTTATTGAATGATGGGCATGTAGTCATGAGTTACCACAAATGTGCCTAACGGATATATTATATGCCAACAATTAATAATTTTCCTTGCCATTAATAATTATCATAATATTTATAATAGGTATGAATTAGTAGATGAGTTATAACTGAAATGGCCATGGATTAGTGACCTTAAAGTGGCTTCTTTTTAATGCACCAATAAGAAAAACCTGTTTGGAACATAAAACTGGAAGTGACTACTTCCAAGGGAGAGATCTGTGTGTCATAAAGAGAAAAAATGTTACTAATTTTAAAAATGGAAACTAAAAGCAACCAGTATCATATTCTAAGGGGAGCAGCAAAATTTGAGGGAGGGACGGGGAATTGTTCTGTTGTTTGGTAAGACACTCCTGATGGGCATTTGGGGGTGAAAGTGGAGGCTGAAGGTCATGCTAGAGAGAATGGCTGAGACCCAGAGAAGATAAACTACTCTGCATAGCAAAGGAGTAGCCTTTGAACTTTTTTATTGAACAACCTGATAGGCCCGGATGGGGCCTCTGAGCTCAGTAATGAACAAGGTGGAGAAACCATCTTCAAGGAAAAAACCTACAACTCATCAACCCAGCAGCAGGCTGGGACCCCAAGTGAGACGTGATTAGGGAAAGATCCTCTATAAAGGGGGAAGAGTTTCAAAATATCTCTGTTCCGCATTATCATCCTTTTTGGCAGCCCCAAGATTTCTTTCTGAGACTGTTAACACCACATTGGTGCTGCTAAGAACCGAAGTGGTATGCACGGCATGGGGTGGGAATGTGACCTTCCCCCCACACGTCCCCTCTAAAGATGCTCTGTCTCTGGGAACACTGTGGGGACAGCAGCTTCTTCTTCTTCTTCTTCTTTTTAAGATTTTATTTATTTGATTGACAGAGATCACAAGTAGGCAGAGAGGCAGGCAGAGAGAAGGGGGAAGCAGGCTCCCTGCTGAGCAGAGAGCCCGATGCGATGCGAGGCACCATCCCAGGACCCTGGGATCACGACCTGAGCCAAAGGCAGAGGCTTTAACCCACTGAGCCACCCAGGCGCTCCAAGACAGCAGCTTCCTACTGATGGAGGACCGTAGCCCCCAAGGGCGACATTATTAGTGACCACGACCTGAGAACCCAGAAAGAGCTGGGTCTGACAGTAGAGAGGCAGGCTAAGCATGGGTCAGTCCAGGAAGAGACCTGAGAGAAGTCCGCTTTTCCGCAAATAGGCTTAAAGATGGAGCAGGGACCGAGGGTCGGTGTACTCTGCTGCTCTGAGGGCTGGAGATCAGGCAGTGAGGGGACATGTGTGTACATACGCATGGGAGACACCGAGAGCCTAGCAGGTGTCTGTGTGGTATAAAGTAGCCCAAACACCAACTAAAAGTGAAATCTGACAAATGGAGGATTTCAAGTACTTATCAAAAAACATTCTTTCACTGAGAGGCTTTTGCAGAATTCAATCACACTGAAAAATGGAAGCAAAGTAAGCATTGAAAAAACTTCCTGCGTCCACACGATAAGATATCGGGGCTTTCCAGGAAGACTAGAAATCCTAGGATCGTAGAATACCAATGTGGACAGCAGCCCATCAAAACAGCTCACAAAACTGGAGTAAGCAGCCCTCCCTAGCTGTGCACATAAAGGAAAGGTGTGTAACAGCCTTGGACTCCAGAAAAGCAGACATGAAAATGAAACATCACTGGGGCGTAACATCAAAACCGCAGCTAAGGTTGCCTTGACTTCTCTGCCACCTGCAAGACCTCGTCCTGGAGATTTGCTGTGTAACCAACAGACAAAACCAGGAACTGGAATTGTATGTATAGGAGAGGAAGAGAGAGTCTTCGTGTGTGTGTGTGTGTGTGTGTGTGTGTGTGTGTGTGAGAGAGAGAGAGAGAGAGAGAGAGAATAAAATATAGAAGCACAAAGATACATTTATTATGCTGTTCCTTTTGCTATTCCTGTAAACTTTCCTCCTTTAGATGCTATGCTAGTCCAGATGTCAATTACTGTAACATGAGAGATCTTAATACACCCATTCATTTATTCATTCACTAAATGAACATATATTGAACACCCAGTAGGTGCCCAGCACCCTTCCAGGCAGCTTCTCATAGTTGCAATTAGTTCCCAGAACTTTGTAGGATGTATAAATCCTTCTTTTTTTCCCAACAAAAAAACCAAAGCTTGGTGAGATTAAGTGGCTGGCCACTGTTGCAACCACTGAATGGTAGAGGATTTAAAGCTGGGTCTCCTGATACAGGGGACACCTGCTTGCATGCAAAGGACACTTTGAGCTGTAGCCCTGTAGGACAAGAGCTCCCAACCTTTTTCACTTGATTCCAAATTCCAGTGAGCACCAGAGCTGCCTAAGTACAAAAATTATACACTATATGCAAGAGCTTATTTAAGAAGTTTGTTGATGGCTACCTATGTGACATGCATAAATTTTAACACCAAGTACTTATTCTCAAGTTGCTCATAATACTGATGGGAGAGAAAAAGATAAGCAAAAATAAAATTGTAGCACAGTGTGATTGTTTGAATAACCAGAATAAATGTCAGAGACAGCAGTGACCAGAGTCCATGTAATGACCTCAGCTTAGGGGTTTAGAGGGGAAATAAATCATGTAAGACATTCACAGAAAAAGTAACAGTTAAGTTTAGTCTTGGTGGAAAAATGGGAATTTCCAAAGAGAACAAAAGAAAAAGCATATTCCAGGAAGAAGGAAAGCTTTTGCCAAGGCACAGGAGTGTGAAACCTCTGGGCTGAAGGATTTGCAGAACAATGTTCGAGGGGGGACATGGCGTGAGGGTGGGATGGGGACTAAGGCAGGCCAGGCAGCCGGGAGTTATACAATGAGGGATCTTGGGGCACATGTCAGGAGCCGTGCTGGATAAGCTGGAGCTTGTCCTCAGCCGTATCTGAAAGCTGGAAGTAGGTGACTTCTCACTCCCGCATAAGGGCTCACAAACTTCCCAGGAAAAATAGTTGAACCTCCTCCAGTCGTGAAGTCTGAACATGTGCTAACATGTCTGATGACCTCAGAAGACAGCAGATGGGCTGTGGGGACTATTTGAAGTTGCTGAGAGTAGAATTTAAAATTTCCCATCACAAAGAGGAAAAGAGAGTTTTTTGTAACGATACAAGGAGATAGATGTTAATTGCGTTTATTTTGGTAATCATATTGCAATATATGTATGTCCAGTCATTATAAGGCACACCTTAAACTTAGACAACAGAGTTGTATGTCAATTTTATCTCAATAAGACCAGAGAGAGAAAAGGACAAGAGACGAATGAAGAGATGAATAAGGAAGTTCCTGTGAGAAAAGGAAGAGGCTGGCCAAATTAAGCAGAGCCTGAGGATCAGAGTGGAGTGGGGGTCTGAATGTGGTGTGGCAGCTTCTTCCAGAACCTCTGCAAACCTGGCCCCGGGTTCAGCTGAAGCTGTGTTAATGAATTAGAAGGACTGGATCATGTACTCATGGGGATGCATAAACTCCTCTGGAAGTTTGTTCAAATGAAGGAGACCAAGGAAGTGGATTTCAGGATTAGAGAGATTTGCTTTGCCTTGTTGTATCTTTTTCTTTCTTTCTTTCTTTTTTAAGATTTTATTTATTTGTCAGAGAGAGAGAGAGAGCGTGAGAGCACAGGCAGACAGAGTGGCAGGCAGAGGCAGAGGGAGAAGCAGGCTCCCCGCCGAGCAAGGAGCCCGATATGGGACTCGATCCCAGTATGCTGGGATCATGACCTGAGCCAAAGGCAGCCGCTTAACCAACTGAGCCACCCAGGCGTCCCTTGTTGTATCTTTTTCTACTGCTTGGATTTTTTGCCTTTGATCACGTACATGAAGTTGCTATTCAAAAACTTTAAGAAATATGTATTCTTAAAGGGAAAAAGTTGTATCACTAACTAGGTTCCAAATTGTTTAACAACATCTGAATAAAACAACAAGAGAACATCCTTCTCAATGTACCAGGGCCTTCTTGGGTGTTGAACCTCTGGCACTGGGGCAGGGTCAAAGCCTGTCAGTGGTGGAGTAAGTATTTCAGCGTTGCTGCCCATAACAGTGTCAAGAACGAAGGGGAAGGGGAAAGGGGTGGTCTCATCACAGTTAGCTCAAGCAGAGAGTCTTCCTCTGTAAGACTTTTGCATTCAGGCCACCTTGCTGGGGCATTCAAATAAAGTATAACTAGAGGGGAGCATCTTCCTTCTTGTTCAGGAGATGAAAGGGATATTAACAGGGGCCAGTGCTGTGAGAAGGAGTGATAAATACTGCCCAGTGGTGGGAGGAATCAGAAGAACATCAGAGGCCCTCCAAGTCTTAGGATCCCCAGGCAACATCAAGGGGAAAATAGTCGTAGCTCAGAGCAGTATCTCATGGAGTTTGTCAGGGCCACGGAAGCCACAGTAACAAATGACGATTGGGAGTGCTTTGTATACACATGGATACACTCTTGGGGGCTCTCAGAAATAAATAAGGAAGAGTCTGGTTTGGGGATAGGAGTGAGAGATGCACAATAAAACCAAAGAGGACCTAAAGATACAGTCCCTTATGAATATTAACATTAACCACAAACAAAAGACAACGGATTGCTTTTGCAGGACAGTGTATCTCTGGCTTTTATCCCTATGACAGAGGAGATGGGAAGTTCACAAGTGGGACCTTGAATCTACCTTAATTTATTTTTTAAGCTCTATGAATTATTCAAAAATTTTTGTACTTTATTATTAGTGATAAATTACCTATGTGAATTCAACCACTGATTGGAACCACTAAGGTAAATAAGAACATAGTTTAAAACAACCTGAACCAGTTAGGAATATGTTCAGCTCCATGTGATAAAAAACCACCATTCCAGGGGCTAAATAAGTAAGACTTCTATTTCTTACGTGACAAGAAGTCTAGAGATAGACAATCCAGTGCTGACATCAGGGCTCACAGTAACCATGGTGACCCAGGCTCCTGCCATCCTCTGATTCTGTCATCTATGGCAGATTGCTTGCCAAGATGACCACAACAATTGCTCCCATCCCTGGATACATGTTCTTTAATCTGAGCTGGCCATGTCACTTGCTTTGACTAATAGCCTATGGAAGAAGTTTCTCTGTGTGATTTCTTAGCCTTATCTTCAAGGAGCCTTGAAGCATCTGCTGTTATCATCTTCCCCTGAAAACATCATGTAGAAATGTCCTCACCTCCTAGAGAAAAGGAAACCAGATAGAGAAAGAAACCAAATGAAGAAAGAGACCAGATGGGGAATGAAGCCAGACAGAAAAAGGCCCAGCCAACCC
The DNA here is from genome assembly GCA_004024625.1 of Mellivora capensis. Classification (NCBI taxonomy): domain Eukaryota; kingdom Metazoa; phylum Chordata; class Mammalia; order Carnivora; family Mustelidae; genus Mellivora; species Mellivora capensis. Next base: position 6,768 of record PISX010025349.1, on the reverse strand, counting down.
CAACCTGTCCAGACATCTCCCCCAAGGCTCCAAACATATGATTGTTGAAGCTGTCCATGACCCACCAACCCTTAGCCAATTCCCTATCATACACAACCCCGTGGAAAGACCTGTAGAAGAACCACCTATCTTAGCCTGCCAGATAGAATTGTGAGCAAATAAATGGTACTATTTTAAGCCCTTAAGTCTTAAATGATTTGTTACACAGCATTAGACAACTGAAACATTATCCTTTTTGTTTCATTTCTGTTTTGTGGTTATCAAGATGACTCCTGCCTCAAAAGTATGTCCAAGGGAAGAAAGATCAAAAGGTAAACTGTTGATGCCAATCACACCTGTCCCCTCCATCAGTGCCATCCAGAGACTTGTGCATACATCTCATTGAGTGGCATTGGGCCACATGCTGCAAGAGTGTCTGAGGAGGTGAGCAGGACACACTGTCACCTGAGAAGTTGGAAGGTGGCTAGTCAGGTACTTAGCAGTAAGTACCAAGTCATTGTTGATGGGGAGGGAGGGGGAGAGGGGTGGGGAAGGAGCCCCTGAAGGTTGTTGGCAGAAAAATGATGTGTTGAGAGCTGCATTTTAGAAAGATCTTCCTGGAAGATGTATGAAGGAGAAATTGAATTGGCCTGGACTGGAGGCAGGCAGGAAGATCAGGTTGCTATATCAGCCAAGGCAAAATGAAAATCTAAACAAGGCTGTGATAGTGGAGATGGAGAGAAGAAGATGTGTAACGAGGAACTTCAGACTGATCTGATGTAAGGAATAAGGATGTAGGAATTCTATCTGGCTGGGATGTTTTGGTGAATGATGGAACTAAAAATAAGTGCTGTGTTTTACATACAGTCACTTCTCATTATTCATGTTAGTTTTGCTCTGTTGTCCCTGCAAACACTGAATTAATGAATACTGAACCACTGCTCCTAGGGGAAATGCAAGGTTAAGTTCCTGCAAGCCTCTGTCCACAACTTTTCATCAATTAACCAATACGTAACATTGTTTAATGTGCATTTCTCTTTAAAGACTCCTTGTTTCATATATATTGTTGATTCATTGACATTGAACTTACAGTTAACAGCACTGTAACTCATACTTGAATGAAGCTTATCTAACACATGCGTTTTCTCCATAAAGCATGTCACAGCCTCCTTGTGCTTAGGAATACTAAACAACACATTAGCACTAAGGTTGGGGGCCATTCTAAACAGTAAAATCACCAAAAAAAAATGCACAAAAATGCAAAAAACATGGCAATGAATAGACAGTGAAAAGGAAACTTGTTTACAGTATGAGAGCTGAACTAAGAAGGTGGGGTGTTACCTTGTTCAACCTTGGCTCAAAACATACTATCAAAATTGTTTACTGCTCTGCCCATGCCCATAAATGGCTGAAAAAGCATCCCAGGTATTAATTTGAGGATTACAAATACATTTCAGTTAGTAAGTAAATTCACAGAAATGGAATCTGCAAATGATGAAGACCAACTGCATTTAACTTGGCATGCCCATGGGAGATCCAAAAACCAACTGAATATGCCAGTCTAGAGCAAGGAGAGGGATATCTGGGCTCTCCGTCAGGTATTTCACACCTTTGCTCAAAGCCCTGCAATGCTACTTGATCACTCACATCAAAAGCCAAAGTCTTTACCAGGGGGGTCTGGGCCCTACATGATTTACACCCCCCCCCACATTTCCATTTGAATTCATCTCCAACTTCTCTTCCCTGAGATCACTCTGCTCTAGCCACACCCTCCTCCTCCCCATTCCTTGAACTTAGCAAGAATGCACCTCAGCGCATTTGCACTGTTAGTTCCCTCTGCCTGGGTGCTCTTCCCACAGACAGCAGTCCAGCTAACTCCCTCAGCTCCTTCAGAGCTTTGCTCAAAAGTCACCTTCTCAATGAGGACTACAATGCTCGTCTCAGCTGAATCATAACCTCCTCCCTGCCCTCCGTGTCCTAAGCACTTCCATCCTGCTCATCCCCCTTTGCTTTTCCTTTTCCTTTAATGCATTTCATAATTTTCTTATTTGCTTATGCTTATTGCATATTGTCTGCCCCCCTTCCCACCCTACTACCAGAGTGCAAGCTCTCCAAAGACAGATCTGAGTATGCTTTGGTCAATGCTGTATCCCAAGAACCTAGGCTAGTGGTTGACACATAGTAAGGAACATACTCTCAGAAATATTTGTTAAATAAATGAATAAATGAATAAAAGAAATATGAATGGGGGCATGATTAGGATATAAATTATAATTAAACAATATGTGGAGGTAAGAGCACCACTCACAGAGAGTGAACCAAGAAGAGGACTGAGGATATAATCCGTGGGAATACCAGTGCTTAAAACAAGCAGGGGATGATGAGCCAAGAAGGGACACAGGGCAGAATGGAATGGGAAGAGGAGAAGCGGGGGTTAAAGTGGTACCTCAAAAGCCCATGGAAGGATACCTTTAAGGAAGGAGACTTGAATAGTTTAAAATCTGAAACTGAAAAATCCTCATCCATTCAATTAAAAAATAAATCACTGCAGAGGCACCTGGGTGGCTCACTTGGTTAAGCATCTGATTCTTGATTTGGCTCAGGTCATGTTCTCCAGTTGCTGGGATTAAGCCCTGTGGGACTCTGTGCTCAGCATAGAGCTGGTTTGGGATTCTTTCTCTCCCTCGCCCTCTTCCCTTCCCCTTGTTGGCTCATTCTCTATAAATATATATTTACATATACATATATAAATATATTAAAAATATATATTAGATCTTACAACACACACACACACACACACACACACACACATAAAATGTTAAAAAACAAAACAAAAAGAAAAATCACTGCACACCTTCCATGTACCAGACATTGTGGACATTGGGACATTTGCTGAACGATGCCACACAAGGAATGTGACTGTAGTGACAATGTCAATGCTCTGCCTGTGCCCTCTGGGATCACTTTTGGTCACTGTAGCAATGCACTGTCCTTCGGTACCCCTTTTGCTTCTAATACTCAGCAGTGAGACAGCCCCACTGATAGGCTTATCCTCACACTCACACACGGGAGAGCTGGAACTGTGGGGGTTTACTTTATCCATGGCAACCGTTGACCGGTGACCTATACATGTGGGGATGCCACAGCCCATTGCTCCCATAGAGCGATGCTGGAACATCACCTATACTCCAGAGCTCCCTGAAGGACCAGGCTGGAGTCACTCTCCCAGATGGCTTGAGGACAGGCTTTGCTTGGTTTCCTCCCCCTTGCTGTCCTGCTCCCCCAACTCCCTGCCAGGCTCCCTAGGAAACACTGCCTTTAGAACATCACCTATCTTTGAACCCTAATGCTGCTGAGACCTTTGAGGTGCTCACTCTCTAGAAGGGGTTGGAGCAAGTGAATAGTAAGTGCAGTGTGAAAAAAGTGGGGGGGGAGACACAATGCCACGGGCACATATGGGGCAGGCGCAGACTCTAGACTTAAGGGAACAGAGAGGGCTTCCCGGAGCCAAGGAAGTCTATGCTAACACTGCAGTGGTGGGAAGGGATCAGCCTAGCAACATGGGAGGACATTTCTGACAGAGGAAGCAGCCAGGCAAAGATCCTGAAAAAAGGAACAACAGAGCGAGTTAGGGAAATTACAAATAAATCAGTACTGTGAGAGCACCACATGTGACAAGGGACTGGCAGGAAGTAGGGAGCAGGGTGGGGAATGGTTTATCCAGATGGCCCTATAAACCAAGTGAGGGGATACAAAACATCTTTCTGGGCCTGAAGTGCCTTTGAGGATCCCTTTGGAGACAGTGAAAAGAATGGGTTCAAAAGGGGCAAGATACAGGATGTGGAGCCCAGTTGGGAAGCCGATGAAATGATCCAATCAAGAAATGATGGCAGCCTGAAATAAGGCAGAGGTGGGGCCAGAGAGAGTAAATGAATTCTAATTGGGAAGCCACTGGTGATATGGCAAGGGCGAGGCCAATGAACTAGCCTGAATGCGTGGGCAAGCTTTGGAATGTAAAAATAAAGGCAAGTAAAAATTATATTGTTTCAGAAGCTTGGCCAAGGGAGAAAGAAAATTCAGCTTTAAAAGAGGGTGGGATGGGGTGGGAAGGGCGGTATTTAAGACAGGAGAGAGTTGAAACACCTTTATAGAGTTACCAGAACATGCCCTTTAAAGTGTCAGCCTGATTCTCCCTCTACCTTTCTTGCTTACATTTTCTTTTTTACCTGCATTGAAGACCTGTTGGGATGGATCGTGTCCTCATCCTGTGAGCAAGAAATGTTAGCCGCAAGAAGATACAGGAACTTTAAAAAAACAAAAACAAAAACAAAACAAAGCACACACACACAAAACAACAACAACAACAAAAAACTTCAAGTTCAGACTTATTCCTGTCCAAACCTTCTTTAGAGATCATTTGCTTTTTCCAGTCTGGGTCTTAGAAAAAGGCCACGATGGCAAGTGGTCCTATTATAGCTGTGGAGGGCAGAAGGTTGGAGGAAAAACTCAATTAAAACCTGCCTTCCTCAGCCTGATAATGGGTTTGACATTTGCAGAGGATTTGCAGGCAACAATGCCTGCCATTGTGTACCCCACAAATTGGGAAAGGTTTTTTGCTGCAGGCTGAGAGAGCACCAAACAAAAGGTCTCAGGCAACACAGCCTCTCCTGGCTGAAGGGTTGGTGATGAGCCACTGTCTGCCTCCTCGTGCACATTACCCTCTCCTCTGAACCTCCCCAGATAGGACACGTTGGACAGGTTCTTCCAGGTGAGTCCAAGGGGGAAAAATAACAGCTGCCTGCAGGTCCAGTAGAATAATTTCTCACTCAGATTTTCTAAAACCCAAAGAGGCATCTGGTTACCTCAAAAAGATGTGAAATCTTTGGCTAATTTTCAAAAAGGTGAGAGTGACTGACAGTGCAAAGGGAAGTGTTTTCCAAGAAAATTCAACTGGACCTTTGCCTACCGATTGGTCCTACAGCTTACAGAACACTGTAGATACATGATCTTATTGGATCCTTGCAATAATTCTGTATTTCTCCTATGCTAGAGCCAAGAAAGAGGTGACTTGAATATTACATTTTGATTTCTGCTTGTTTCTGATGTTTGCTTTTTCCGCACTGCTATGAAAAGGAATAGGAAAAAAAAAAAAAATGAGGTGGCACAACGTGCAGATGGGTGGGAAGGACTACTATAAAACTTGGACAAGATAGATCAAGGCAAGTGCTGATCTGAGGCAAAACTGTAAAGAATCACCTTTGGTGGCCTCTAGTGCCTTTCTGTCCCCTACCCTCCAATGTCCAGGGCCTTTATTCTGCCCTTTTGCTAACCAAGGCAAACCTTCTGTCTGTGTTGCCCCCATGAGCAGCACCCTACACTCTGACCTCACTAACTCCTTCCCTCCCCTCAAAATTTACCTGTCCCTACCTGTGTCTCTGCTCCCTCACATCTCTCTAAGTGACTGATTGATTCTAATCTCATCATTAAACCTCCTGGGAAGTACCCTTCACTCTAAGAATCGTGATTTTCTGCACGTGTGCTAAGGTAATTAAGACCAAAAGTCACTCCAGTGCTACCCCTTCCAGATAGTACTGCAACCTTGACATGGGCTCTGTTGACTCGACATGAACCCCACACTGATGTCAGAGTTTCAGGCTAACAGGCATAGGTATTACTAGGTGGGGGCCGAAACTTCCCTCAGTCATCACTGACTATCCATCACCTGTTCATGATCATGGCCAGTGGCCAAAAATAGTTTCTCAAAATAAAAACAGCCCATGAAATTTTAAAAAGCTCATCCAGATAGGCTTGCGTTTGCAAAGGCTCATCAACATAGTCTTTGCTGCTGTAAAGATGTAGGAGATGTAAAGTCCACCTATATCTAGATCTATATCTTTTCAGATACTCAGTGTAGGTGCTCATGCCTGGGCCCACACAGGTGCTGGCCAAGAAATCAACACCTGACCAGGCTCTAGTAGTTACAGCTGGCTCCGGGGAAGGGGTTACCTGTAATAGCCAGGAACAGGTGGGGGTGGGAGTGTCTGTAAGCTTGTCCTAAGGAATGCCAAATCAAAATGGGATTGGTTAGATTTTTGTCACCTTCCAAAAAATAAGGGAGAACATGAAATAAAGAATAAGGAACAGAGGTAACAAAGCTGGTGGGATGAAGGAGTGTTCCATGAACAAACGAGGGAAAGAAGTCAACAAGTCCAAGTAAGTTCAGCCACAGCAACTTCTTGCAAGACACATATCTAAAGGCAAGGGAAACAAAAGCAAAAATGAACTACTGGGACTTCATCAAGGTAAAAAGCTTCTCCACAACAAAGGAAACCATCAACAAAACTAAAAGGCAACCTACAGAATGGGAGAAGACATCTTCAAATGACATAACAGATAAAGGGCTGGTTTCCAAGATCTATAAAGAACTTCTCAAACTCAACAACCAAAAACCAAATAATCCAGTAAAGAAATGGATGAACAGACACGTCTCCAAAGAAGATATACAAATAGCCAACAAACACATGAAAAAAAATGCTCCATATAACATAACTTGCCGTCAGAGAAATATGAATCAAAACCACAAAGAGATACCACCTTACACCAGTTAGAATAGCTAAAATTAATAAGACAGGAAACAACAAATCTTGACGAGGATGCAGAGAAAGGGGAACCCTCTTACACTACTGGTGGAAATGCAAGCTAGTACAGCCACTCTGGGAAACGGTACGGAGGCTCCTCAGGAAGTTAAAAATAGAGCTACCCCATGACCCAGCAATTGCACTACTGGGT
>PISX010025348.1:0-26348 GCA_004024625.1 Mellivora capensis | reverse complement strand
GGGGGGGGTGCGGGAAGGAATGAGAGGGGAGAGGTCAGAGGGAGAAGCAGAGTCCCTGCCAAGCAGGGAGCCCCGATGTGGGACTTGATCGCAGGACTCCAGGATCATGACCTGAGGCAAAGAGAGTTGCTTAACCAACTGAGCCACCCAGGCACCCCAAGGTTTCTTAAGAAATAGTGCTCTTTGAGTTCTTTGACCAGGAAACTTGAATACTATAGTTGGGACACCTGGCTGGCCCAGTCAGTAGAGCATGCAACTACTGATCTCAGGGTCATGAGTTTGAGCCCTATGTTGGATATAGAGATTAAAAAAAGAGAGAAGTAATATTCTTTACCCTCTTTTTTTTTAACATAAGATTTTATTTATTAAGAAAGAGTGAGAGAGAGAGCATGAGTGGGAGAAGGGGCAGAGGGAGAGGGAGAAGCAGGCTCCCCACTGAGCAGGGAGCCCTATATGGCACTCGATCCCAGATCCCTGGGATCATGACCTGAGCTGAGGGCAGATGTTTAACTGACTATGCCACCCAGGTGCCCCTACCCTTATTTTTAATAGTTGAAGAAAATAATGATACTGAAATAAAATACCTTGACCAAGTTGAAGCTGGTGAAGCCTCAAGAACAAAGGATTGTTCACTTAAAATTCTCTATGCTTTTGGGGCACCTGGGTGACCCAGTCAAACTTCTGCTTTTGGCTTGGGTCATGATCATGGGGTCCTGGGATCCAGCTCTGCATCAGGCTCCCTGCTCAGTGGGGAGCCTGCTTCTCCCTCTCCCTCTGCCACTTGCCCTGCTTGTGCCCTCTCTCTGAAAAATAAAGAAATTTTAAAAAGTTGTTTATGTTTCCCATTGTGCCATGGCGTGCTGTCCCCATTCCCCATTCCTCATGCATCAAGAGATTGTCCCTGTAACTGTCTTCATGGATGGAGCTCTATGCACCTTCCTTCTCTTCAGACCACTTGTCTGTCTCTCTCTCAGCCTACTGACTTTGCCAAAAAGTCCATGTCTGGCTCTCCCAAGACTCTAGGTCCTTAACCTGCATCTTGGATTGGCATCTTCTGTAATTAAAATTCCAGGTTTTTGGCTAAGAGCCAACAAGCTGTGGCGGTGATAGCCAGACCTACCCACATGTCCATTCAAACAGTGCCGGTTGGGTAACATTCCTCTCTGCCAACCACCTGCCTTCATTCTTCTTCTCCTGCCAAAGCACCTCTGTCCCAGTCCCAACTCCAGATCAACTGTTCTTTTGGAACACCAAGAGGAATATGGCAGGCCAGAATTACATAGCAAGGCATTTAAAAAAATAATTGCATAGCAAATAAACGATCAAAGACTGGGTCTACCTATTGAGGATAAAACAACTGAATGGAAAGTGAAGACAGTCAGCTATTTATAATGTGCATTAAGTCAACAGAATAAAAAAAATGGCTTACTTTCTTTTTGAATAAGCCATGTCTGTCCATGTCCAGTAGATTCAGGATGGTTCAGAGAAAAGGGGACATTTGACCTCAGCTCACTCCACAATGAGTCGTTGCAAATCAAGTCTTGAGGTTGGAATTTGATGATACAGGAATCTCAGGGACTTACGTCTGTAGGTGAAGCAGCAGGAAGACCAGGGGCTTGATTAGGCTCCTCAATGTAACTTCAGAATGCCAGAAGTGAGGGAAAAGAGGAGGTTGAAAGGGGCATAAACATCATGCCAGGGCATATAGTTCTCAGTCTTGTATAGATCTCTTTATTTAGCATACTCTTTGACAGATAAATAGATGTTCGGGTTCTATAGACCAGTATATGTGATGGAATATGTAACTTGAACTGGAAGTATTGATCAGCGAGCAGGAAATTAAATCAAGCCCAAGGATGAGATCGCTTTAAAGTCCAGGTAGATCGCTGAGGTTGTTAGGCAGGACACGTGCGGTGTGTGTGTGTGTGTGTGTGTGTGTGTGTGTGTGTGTTCTGATAGGGAGACTTTTGGGACAGCTTTTAGAATATACACGAAGAGCCACTTAAGGACTTAATAATTTTGCGTATTTGTGTTTCAGAGTTTTATCACCCTTGTAATTTTGATCTCTGCTTCTTCACACAGACTTGATTTCTGAGGCTGTTAAGGAGTATGTAACACAAAAATCCTTATTTGTGGGACAAATACAGCCACTGATAATTCCAGGATGACATGCACCTTAGAAATAGGATCTCTGTGAAACAGTTGGAGCAGGGGTCCCTGAGGAAGGTCCTTCCTGGCTTACTGAACCAGTATGACTTCTTGCAAGGAAGGAGTTTCATGATTGGCCAGGCCTGAGTCCTACCTTATTCACACAGTTGATGGAATAGGGAAGGCCTCAGAGATGGGGGGACCTGGCATAGTCGGGGGGTATAGCATGCTCAGAGGGCATGTGGGAAGGACAACTGCTAGTAGCGGAGTGAGCAGCTGCCTATGGACTGGTACCCAGCGATCAGCCAGAAGGGTCATGAGAGGTCTCATTTTTTCCCACATTGGAAGGGGAATGGGGGAACAGATGAAAAAACTGGTAGGCCCCAAATTTCCAAATTTTTAAAGTTTTTGCATAGGTAATAGAAACCCTTTGTCATTTGAAGCTGCAGAAATTTTATATGTACTTAACAGATTAATTTGGTCAAAACTTTTAAAATGAATTGGGGAAAGGAAGCATTAGTGGCATAGACTGTAATTTGAGATTCTTGGTAGCCTCAAGGTGGGAGGTAAGGGACAGATTTATTACTCTGAATTGTTCTTAATAGTGATTACAAAACAAAAGCAGTGAAGAATAACCATTTGTATTTGGCTTCAAAATTTGTAGACTCGGTCTTTGAACTTTTCTTTGTGCATGCCTCTTTCTGGAGGGGATTTGGGCACTTGGGAAGAAGTTTTGATTTTTAAATCAACTTAAATACTCAGGAATTTTTTCAGCTTTTTTGAGTTATAATTGACAAAGAAAATCTTAAAATACGTGAAGTGTGTGTGTCATGATGACTTGATGCATCCACAAGGTAAAAGGATTCCTCTTCCTGGGTTAATTAATATCCATCATCTCCTGTGAATAGATATATTTGAGAATATTAAAGTTTGGTTCTTAAGAAATTTTGGTTATGTCAGAGTGTTACCAGCTATAGTCACCATGTTACACATGAGATCCTCAGACCTTATTTTAATGCTGAAAATTTGTGCCCTCTAAACAACCTTTTCCTGTTTCCCTCGGATTCCCCTAGAAACAGTCATTAATTTCTGTGGGCTAAGTGCTGTTCTCTGATGCCTGGGATAAAAAAGTAAGTATGGGTCCTCAAAGAGCCTTAAATACGCCAGTGAGAATAAAAATGAATTCACTAAATAAGAGAAAACAAGAGGGACTGTGGCCTATGTTCTTGGCGCACCTGGTGATGGAACCCCCATGGCAGGTAGTCTGAAAGTAGGGGAATGGAGCTGACCAGTAGGCCACTGTGGTTCGCAGGGAAATCACCCATTTGCTGCTGTACTTAGAAGATTAATGAAGAAATGGGTGTACACAGAAAACATCTAAATGACTATATTTTTACATTTGGAAACGGCTGGTGACACAGGCCCACACCATCTGTTGGCTTGCCAGCTGTGGCAGTTAACAACATTGCTCAGCGGAGAAGCCCGTGTTCGCTTTTTGGGAGGATAAACATACAATTAAGCATTTCTGGGAAGGCTGGTGAACAAGTGGTTCTAGTGGCAAGCCCAGAGGGGGCTTCCTTGATACCTAGGCCCGTCCAAGGCTTGAAACTCTGAAAATTCCTCTGCAGCACCTTCGCTTTCCCCCTCCTCCCAAGTAAACCTGGTCTCAACCTGAAAGCTATCAAGGTCTTCTTTCCAGGGTTCTCCTGCCTCTCCCCTCAGCTGTCTTCGTTCCCTTATCTGTTGCCTTTTTTTCTTTTTTTCCTAAGCCTCCAACTGTTGCTTAGTCCATTTTGCCCACCTCTAATTCTGAATAAACTCCATTTTGTGTTTGCTTGAAACACCTTGGTTTCTAACTAGATAAATGTATGTGAAGTTGCTGTGTTGTTTTGTTCTAATTTTACACAAACAAGATAAATAACATTATGAATCTCAGTCCCTTCTGTTTTATTCTAACATCAAAAGAAATTCTAAAAATGAGTTGTATTTTACTATTTACTTGGTGGCAAAACCAGTCTGGCTTGAACTAATTCGTCAACAATCTGAGCTGACCCAAGGCTGTTTATTTCCTTTAGCTTCTTCTTTTAATATATATATATATATATATATATATATATATATATATATATATGTGTGTGTGTGTGTATATATACACACATATATATATGTGTATATATACACATATATATATATATATACATACATACATATTAAATTTGTTTATTTGACAGAGATCACAAGTAGGCAGAGAGGCAGGCAGAGAAGAGGAAGCAGGCTCCCTGATGAGCGGAGAGCCCGACGCAGGGCTAGGTCCTAGGACCCTGGGATCATGACCTGAGCCGAAGGCAGAGGCTTTAACCCACTGAGCCACCCAGGCGTCCCTTCCTTCAGCTTCTTAATCAGAAGAGTAATACTTCACTGAAGAAATAGGGTTATGAGGTGCTTCCTTTGACCCTGTTTGGGTTGACACATAATAGATGTTATTCCTACACAATTAAGTCTCCAAAACAAATTCTGAAACACATTAAAAACCTATATGTTTTAATTAAAGAACTGTGGGCCCATACCCGCTTAACTTTATGGTTTATAAATAATTCTAACTGCTACCTTTATCCTTAGAGTAATCCTAAGATGTAATGAAAGCATGATTGTACCCATTTTTAAGATGTAAAGACTGAGGTTTAAAAATGTAGGTGCGTGGTCACATAGTTATTCCTTGAGAGAACTAGGATTTGAAACTAGGTGTTCTTTTTTAGTCCCTTAGTACTCATTCACAACTTTTTCTTTCCTTAAACAATTTATTTTTATAATAAAATTAATTGAAGATTTTTTTTAAAAATTAAAATGTAAGAGGAAAAAATGCTGCTCTGAGATAACATTGTTAATATCCTGTTACTCTCTTGCTCATCTTTAATATATTTTAAACAATACTGATATAAACCATATATAGCATATTTGGTATTCTGATTTTCTTAAAAAATTTTTATTTATTTGATGGAGAGAGGGAGATCACAAGTAGGCAGAGAGGCAGCCAGAGAGACTGGGAGAAGCAGGCTTCCTGCTGAGCAGAGAGCCTGATATGGGGTACCATCCCAGGACCCTGAGATCATGACCTGAGCCAAGGGCAGATGCTTAACAACCTGAGCCACCCAGGTGCCCTGCTATTCTGACTTTTCATTAATTTAAATTTTATACACACATTCTACTGACAAATGATTTTCTGCATTTTTTTTCAAGTCTCTAGCACAGAATTGAAGAAATCAGTGTATTCTCATTGTGAAAATTGATAGGGACGTCTCTTTCAAGTCCACCAATCCCTTTCCACCGTACTCCTTCCTCACCCCACAAACACACCTACGCTGCTCTGATAAATGACCCTGGGTATTCTTTCATAAAGGAAAATGAATTACTTGTATGTTTTCTCCATTATTTAAGTGATAGTGTGGTAAGGACTGGTCTCATTTTGAATATATTTTAATACACTATTTTTTTAATTTTTTTAATTTTCTATAAACATATAAAGTATTTTTATCCCTAGGGGTACATGTCTGTGAATCGCCAATAATACGCTATTTTTAAAGTTTATCCATAAGAATATTTTTCTCACTACCTTTAAGTGCTTCATCGTATTCATAATACTCATCCATTGCATTTTACTTTTTCATTCCTCCATTGAGAGGCACTTGATAGTTAAAAATCAAATTGTGAGGAATATCCTTGAACACGCTCCTTCTGGAATTGAGTGAGAATTTTTCTGGGCTGTCTCCCTAGAGTGTGATTTCTCCATCAAAAGGTGTATGGAAATAAAATTCCTACAAATAATGGCAGGTAAGTTTGGGAGACAGCTGTACGAGTTAAACCTCCCAAGCAATGCTTAAGGGTCGAATTTTCCCACATTAAATCCAGATATGATCCAACTTTTGAAACTTGCTGAAATCTAATGGATGTTCTATGAGTTATTCTCATTTTCACTAAAAGCTGGTAAATTTGAGAGAATCTTGATATTCTGGTTATCCATCTGTGGTGTTTAGAAGTTGCATGTGTATGCCCTTTGCACATTTTGAACTGTATTTCTGTCTTTATTTCAGTAGCTTATTTATTTCTTTTTAGAAAAGATTTTATTTATTTGACAGACACAGCAAGCAAGGGAACACAGCAGAGGAGTGGGAGAGGGAGAAGCAGGCTTCCCACTGAGCAGGGAGCCTGATGCAGGACTAGATCCCAGGACCCTGGGATCATGACCTGAGCTGAAGACAGATGCTTAACGACTGAGCCATCCAGGCGCCCCTCAGTAGCTCATTTAAATATGACAAAATACTCTATCTTGTGGAAGTCTTAAAATTTATTTTACCTATTTGCAGTTGTTCAATATCTTGATAATTATTTGATACCATTTTAAATAATGATGTGATGAGAATTCTAGTATATTTGTATCTACCTTTAGTTCTTAAATATTTTGTTTGAAATGAAAGTATAAAATTGTGGATGGATGAATTTGCTTAAAGTGTTAGGTAATTACTAATTAGTTTATATTAACTTAGGACAGTGTATGACATTTCTTTCTTGTATGACATTTCCTATTTCTCTAGTCTTGACAATTTGAATATATCTTTATGTTAATAATTACTAGTTCAATTAGTGACTCTTTTGGTTAGCATTCCCTTAGTAATTAATACATTGTACATAAGAGTGCCATCAAAATTTCTGTATGTATTTACTTAGCAGTACTACAGAGTCTTAATTACACATTTAAGACCTGCTTTTACACACTATAGAGCTGATCGCTTACCATTTTTTTTTAACTCTTCCTGATTATTCTTACCTCTTTATTTTTCTGATTGAATTTTATAAGTACTTTTTCTCGTTTCTCCTCACCAGATTTATTGAGTTTTGCTTAGTTTTCGTTTTAGGATTTTTCTTAAATTTTTAGATAACTTTGGCAAGGACCCACTCTTCATAGGTTGAGTTGTCCTAGCTGAGAACATGGCATCCTTATCAATTAAGGCCTCTTATACATCTTTCAAGACCCTTTAAATTTCCTTCATCTGGATTCCATGTATTTCTTACCTGTTTTTTCCCCCTAGGTATTAACTTTCTTTTCATTCTTTTTTTTTTTCTTTCTTTTCAAAGATTTATTTTATTTTTTTAAAGATTTTATTTATTTGACAGAAAAATCACAAGTAGGCAGAGAGGCAGGCAGAGAGAGTGGGGGAAGCAGGCTCCCCGCGGAGCAGAAGAGCCCGATGCGGGGCTCCATCCCAGGACCCCGGGACCATGACCGGAGCCGAAGGCAGAGGCCTCAACCCACTGAGCCACCCAGGTGCCCCTCAAAGATTTACCTATATATTTTAGGGAGGGTGAAGGAGAGCGTACGAGTGGGGGTGGGTCAGAGGGGGAGAAATTCCAGTGTATTCCATGTTGAGCACAGAACCAGATATGGGGCTTGACCCCATGCCCCTGAGATCAGGTCCTGAGCCAAAATCAGAGATGCTTAACCCATTGAGCCCTCAGGTGCCTTCCAGGGTATTAACTTTCTTCAAAGGGACAGGAGAGTTGCAGTTTTAAATGGGATTTGATCATCCATTATAAATTCTAGCTTGTTGTTTCTATATGAAGACTGTTGATTCCCTCTATTAATTTTGTATACTACCTCTTCATTAAATTCTCCATGTCTGTAATTGTTTCCAGTTAATTTGTTTATACTCATTTTTCCCCAAAATCTCTTCAAGCAATGGTATTTTTAAATCCTATTTTTTGTTATCTCTAGTTTTTGTTTGATAACTGCAGTTTTAATCTTCTAGAACAGTGCTAAATATAATGGTGGCTATGGACACCTTTGTTGGATTCCTGACTTTAACTGAGAATGTTTCAAGTACTTAATAACTATGTAAAATGTTGACTTAGTTGAGATGGTCCTATTTCATGTTAGGAAGTGGGCATTTTATTCCTCTATTAAACACTATTTAAAGTATGTTGGATTGTTACTCTTCCAGCGTCTATGAAAAGAAACAATTTTAGAGAAGTTCTATATTAAGTGTCTTGAAGTTTACCTGTGCTTGCATTCCTGGAAAAAGTCACTTGGTCATGGTACATAAACATTTTAAATGTGTTGCTAGGTTCTGTCAGTTAATACTTAAGGATTTTTAAATGGCATTTTTAGGCAATGTTCATATATAGAATCACTTTGCTAAAATTTTCCTTTGTTCTAGAAAATTTTAAATAACATTGGAATTATCTCTCCCCGCCCCTCTCTCTTTTTAAACCCTCAAATATTTGGTAGAACTTTTCCTCTGAAACTTGTGAGTCTGATGCTTTTTGGGCCAATCTCATTTGGTCAGTTTACTTTTTATCTCTATCTAGCAGTGGCTCTCAACTGGGAGTAGTTCCATTTGAACTGAGAAGTGGATACATAATTCTGAATGTAACATCTTTCTTCTGCTTCCACAGAGACAATCTCCTTTCCAACAGGTGGTTTACTCATCTGAGTTTGTCTATGTGCTGGCTGATGGGAATTCCATCTGGAGAAAACTCTTCCTTACCTGCCCACATACCCTTTTGGACCAGTGTAGACCAAGGATTCAGGTGTTGGTCCTATGTGTGCCTCCTCTGACCTTCAGGAAAGTACTCAGAGCTAGGTCAGGGCCTGAGATAGTATATGGCTCAAATTCTTCCCTCCGTGTGGTTTCTTGGTTTCTCTCTCAGGCTTTGGCAGTCCTTTGACACATTGTGAGACTTGAGACTAAAGCTGTTTTTTAAACTGAAAGTAGAATGAGCACATTCTCTTTTGCTTTTAGATGACCTCTTGGAAGAGCAGTTTTAGAATGCTCCCTTCATTTCAATTTAGAAAAATGCTTCTTGTGCATCTCTCATTTTGGTGACTTAGTATATGACGAAGACCCACAATAAAGAAGAACACACAATAAATTTTATCAGTGCTATTTTAGAATGTGCCACAGTCTTAAAATTGTTTAATCTTTTGATGTGTTAATGCAATAAAATGTATCAGTATGCATTTAAAATTAAACCTTCCTTTCATTCATTAGATAAATCTATTGAAAACTGTAACAACTGGGTGGCTCAGTTGGTAAAATATCTGCCTTCAGCTCAGGTCATGATCCCAGGTTCCTGGAATGGAGCCCAACGCCGGGCTCCCTGCTCAGTGGAGAACCTGCTTCTCCCTCTGCTCCTCCCACTGCTTGTGCTCTCACTTACTTGCTCTCAAATAAATAAAATCTTAAACTAAAAATGAAACAGTAACAACAGGAGAAGATGCTTTTGAGTATCTACTCATACACCTTCAATAAATATTACAAAATACTTTGTATTTTCTGTTGAAATCCTCACTGCAATGATACGGAGCCAGTGCTATTTTATGGTTGAAGGAATGGAGACTCATTGAGTTTAAGTCCTGTAAGTTCACAAAGTTACCATTCATGGTCAACTCCAGTTTTAAACCAGGCTGACTGACCTCATATTCCACTGTCATATCACTTTAATGTATTAGTGGGTTAAATTTACTAAAAGTTTATCAAAGACATTAAATATATTTCAACACATCCGTAAGATTTTGGTGTAATGGCTATTTTATAAAGTGCAAGAAACAAATGAAATGCAAAAATGGGTTTCCTCTGCTGTCACATGAGGTGATAGAAAGTGGGAGTTCTCCCTGTCTGAAATATTCATTTGTTAACATTTACAAAACCAGGTAAGCACAGTGATTCATATCTGAAGCAGTTATTCACCAGCTTGTTCTGGAATTTCCCCATTGTTATCATTCTTTCCAGGTGATCTTTTTTTTTTTTTTCTTTTTTAGGTAGATTGTGATAATTCTGTTTTTCTAGAACTTGTCTTCTTCTATTTAAATTTTCCTTTTTTCTTAAACTACATACTTTAGAAGGTGTATACTAGTATGCAGAATAAGTATCTACCTATATAGTAGATATCTAGATACAGAGATCAAAATATAAATACGCAGTACATGTGGCCACAGTTTTCTCTGCTGGCTTCAGACTCTTTTCTTGATTTCATCAAAACTAAGATCTTACTGTACCCACCCCAAAACCACCTCTGAGACCCCTATATCATCTCTTGGCTTTTGTTTGAATGCATTTGATTAATTTTGGATTAATTTTTTCTTCCTCAAATGTTTTAATGTTTCTTTTCTAAATCTTGAAGTTAGAAGTTGCTTAATTCAAAGGTGTGAATTTCTTTCAGCTTTAGCCATTCTCTATATTACAGTAATCTTATTGTCAGTATTTCCTAAATAGCTTATAATTACAGTTTTGATTTTTCCCTTTTTGAAAAAGTTTTCTTTGGAAGGTGTTAAAAATATACTTTTATTTCTTAATTCTACCTTTATTGGACTTTTATTAGAGAAAGTAGTATATAATTTCTACCTTCAAAAATTTATGCAGGTCTTATTATTGCCACAGAATATAATGAATTTTTGTAAATGTTCCCTAATCTTTGGAAAATAAGGTAGATTCTTGGTGAGTAAAAAAAAAAACAAAACACAAAAAACCCAAAAACGTTCTGTACATAATCATGTATTATGTTTGAAACCTCCCTATATTGCTTACATATTTTTTCTGCTTGTTGTCAAAAACAGAAAATGGTATATTAAATTTTCTTACCTCTTTTGTGTTGCTGACAATTTCCTTCTGTAATTCTGACAGTTTTTGATTACTATATTTCAATTTAATATTCTCTACTTGAAAGTTCATGACTCACATCTTTAATGTCCTTACTGTTTTTAACTCTTGTCAATATAAAGTACTTTTTTTTTCCTTTAATTTGAATCCTACTTGAATAACTTTGCCAACCCATCCCCCCTCCCCCATACATCTTTATAAGTTCTTGTATTTGAATTCTGGTCCCCCAACCCTCACATCTGTAATTCTTTTTTTAGTAGGAAATTGAAATCATTTACATCTATTCAGATCGCTAATGAAGTTGTCTCCTTAGTCATTTTCATGATTTTTCTTTTTTTTCCTTGTTCATTTTTTCCCCTTTCTGTATCTTTTTTGTGTCCCTCATACAGAAACACACACACGTTTTTGCTTTTACTACAATAATTGGTTTGATTTGTTTTAAGGAGAGGGTAAAGAATCCTCTCTGGTCCTTATAATTGTCACCCTTAGCAGTACACCAGTGTTGAGTTCCTAATGGTAGACTCCCTTGGATTGGCAAGGCACGCTGGAGTTGCGGAGGAGATCTTCCATAAGAGGTTGGATGAAAAACGTGTTTGGAAGGATGTGTTTCTGAGTCCAGGAGGAGGTAGCCTGGAACCTGTTCTGTATTGGCACTTCCAAGAGGGGTGGGGTTGGCTTTCTGGAAGATGGCTATATAAACCCAGGCAGCAGAGTGCACAGAGCTATGGCCCTAGGAACTTGAGCCAGGAGTACCCTTGTCCAGTCATGGATCTTGGTCTTGGAAGAATCAAGAGTTGGTGCAGTGATGCCTCTCAGTGATGGGTGAGAATCCTTTACAGACTGTGAATAACCACTCTTCAAGACCAACACCTTGTAGAAGTGGGGAAGGGATAGCCATGATCCGTACACCTCACTTCAAGGCATTCTCTATTAGGTATGTATTAGACAAACCTTCTTGGGTGTGAGTAAAGCCCTGAAGTTTATAGATCACTGGAGAGATGAGAGGCTCAAGAGGGAACTATGGAACCTCCTGCCAATGGGGCATTTGTTGGTTAGAGCAGTTGGGAAAGAAATGGATGAAACTGCATCTAAACCCCTCGTTAGTGTAATACTTAAATCATAATTCATTCTAGTTATGGCTACTTCTAAATAAACTGAAGTTACATTTATTTACTAAGATACATACTAAAATGTAAAAAATTGACTATGATGGGGTACCTGGCTGGCTCAGTTGGTAGAACATGAGACTCCATCTCTGGGTCATATTGGGTTTGGAGCCTACCAAAAAAATAAATAATGCGCTGTATAAGATACAAATTTCAAAGCCATACACTTAACATTTTAAAGCCATACTGACAAAAACTCACTGCTACTTTTAGCTTTATTGTATGTACTTAAGCCTCATATAATTATTCTTTTCTGGAGGTAATTATTTTGCTTTATTTCTGGAGGCCTGCTATATATCTTCAAGTAAGTTTTTCAAGAAGACTGTTTTGGGTGTTACACAAGTAGAATCTTGTCTATTTATAGCTGAGATCTTTTTATTGAAATGATGGTGTGAGTTTTTTTTTGTCTCTTTATATAATACTAAGGTACTTGATACTTACAGTACTTTGTACTTAAAAAAGCCTGTTCATTTGGCAAATTTGTATACTTCCTCAACTTAGCAAAGTTTTCTTCTATTATTTTCTTCTGTTTCTTGCTTTTTCCCTTTTGTTTCTTAATTACCTTTGTCTTTTTTTTCTTCATCTTTTTGATCTTATTATACATCTGTCTTTCATCACGTTAGTATTTTTTGGTATGAATTTTTTAGAATTTGTTATGTATGTTTTTAGTTTGTGTATCTAACTTGAAGTTTATTACAATGTTAAACTTCATAAAATCTTCACTGATTTTTGAAGATGTCTCACAAATAAAACGTTCACTTAAATCTTTCAGACATAGTACATCGGAATTCTCTAAAATGCTGTTTTTGGTTTTGTGCTGTGTTAGAGTGGTTTCCTGTGATTTTTTTTTTTTTTCTCAAGGTGATACTCCTTTTTCTGTGCTTCAAATTTAGAGTATTTCCTGTTTTATCAGTTGGGAGAAGCTCAGGCAATTTCCATATTTTCTTGTTGAAGTTTCATTCTTTGGGATGAAGTCCTGCCTCATACCATCCCTTCCAAGTCTGAGTCCTGCATTACTGCCTTTCCTCTGCTCTAGGTTAGGACATGTAATTGGGATTGAGTGAAGTCCTTCAGTTGTTTTTTAGGAAACCTTCTCTCTCATGACAGAAGCCATCAGCATTATCCTTTCTACCTGCCTTCTGTTACTTTCTGAAGATCACTAAGCAGAAATCCTTAAGTCGTTTTTTGTTGTTGTTGTTGTTGTTGTTGTTGTTTTGTTTTTATGGCACTAAAGGTGAAGTAAGAAAACTTCAATTTCTGGTCATTATTTTTCCCCATTAAAAAATCCATAAGAGGGGTGCCTGGGTGGCTCAGTGGTTAGGTCATGGTCTTGGGGTTCTGAGATCGAGCCCCACATCACTGAGCTTGTCCCCCTTTCTCTGCCTGCCTCTCTGCCTGCTTATGATCTTTCTCTCTGTCAAATAAATAAAATCTTCAAAAAAAATCCATATGAAGTACTCATCTAAATGGGGGAATGAGGTACCAGTGCTTATCTGTAATATGTTATACAATATTATGTTACGTATTGCATTACAATATATTTTCTATTATGTGCTATATGCACAACATAAGCTACACACATAATATTTCACAAAAATCTGAAATCGTTTGTTAATCTCTAGCCATGATAGTGTCCATAGTGTTTATTCCAGATATTTCTTAATCCCTTTAAGACCCCAGAATACTGTACTGAGAATACTAAGACAATCCACTATGACCTCCCTCAGCTTCCCTTGCTCTGCATCCCAACTTGGACTCTGATCTTTCATTTGTCCTCCCAACTAAGACATCTCTATCAATTCCCACATTTATCTTTCTCTTGAGCTTTGATTCATCAGTTACCTTTTCCTTCTCTTGAAATGTAACTTTGTACTCCTTAAGATAGAATATTTGCTTAAATCCTTTCTTTGAGAAGGTAGTGAGTGTGTGATGCTTCTTCATTACCATGCACACATCCCTCCCCTCAACCTGCAGGTTTTTCCTAAAATAATTCTTAAAGTAACTTGATTTAGCACTCTTTAGCTCTTTCTTCATGATCTTCCATCTCTTAGTAGCCCATGAAACTGAGTCATCTTTCCATATCCTAGAAACCCTTTCCAGCCTGGAGGTCTAGGTTTACCCTGCTGCTTCTCCACACTTGTGATAAATTCTTTGCCAGCTTTATTAGCTCTTCTGATTTTTCCTTCTCCCTAAGGTTTCCGGTGCCTCTATGAACTTTTCCATATTTTCTTCATTCATGAATTCATCCATTCTGGAAAATTTAGTAATGACTCTTGAATCTAGTATATCTTTCATTTTGAGCACTTCTTCCTGAGGCCCCAGCATTTCCCTCAACCACCTGATAGACAGTAACTCCCAGACTCTTATTTTGGATGCTTAGGATTTAAGATTTCTCTTTTCTCTTTCTGCCCATGTTCCCCAGTAACAAAATTCTATCAGTTTTTGAAAATGTCTTTTGTGTTTGGGCGTTGTTTAATCGCACCATCTTCACCTTGGGTCTCCTCTTCATACTGAAAGCCACCTCATATAGTACTCTTTCGTCATAGGCAGTGATGGACTTCCTCTCTCATCATTGACTTCTTGTAAGGAACAATACGGACAAGCCTATCCAATGCCAATTTCTGCTTTAAGCAAACATTCTGAAGGCTCTGTTAATAGTCACATATCTTGTAGAAATGTTGCAATGTCAAAATACTTGATAGTGTGATAATAGTAGGTTTCCTTTCAAGTTCCATTCCTTTCCTCTCCAGGATAGTAATGTCACAAGTGTGTAAGCAGTACAAAGAGGTGACCTCAATATTTTTGTTTTTAATCATTCCTAGGAAGCCGTGTTCTGAGATTTACTTATCCCTTATGACTGGTCAGAAATGAAAAATGATGCTCGACATCTTTCAAATGAGTTACATAGTTCATTGTAACGTCTCCTTGGAGCTAGCAAATTATCCAAATTGGTAATTTTGATGGAATCTCTGGTACGTGACAGAAGTAGTTGAAATAGTTACTTAAAACATACTTTCACAGCCAAGAGACAAAGTGATTTATGGGTTGTAAAATGTCATGATAGAGATTCTTTTATGTGAAATTGGTTTGGGCACTGGGTCTGGGAGCTCCTCTGCCAGACTCATGGCTTGGTGATTAAACTGCAACACGCCGGGTTCAGCATTATTGTCTGGTCAGTGATGGCAGCTCACCTGTGCACGTCACATGTGCTTCTACAATTGTATTTCATAGTCTTTACAATAACTCTGAAATGGGGAGACACTATTGTACTAGTGTCACTTAATGACCAAGGAAAAATGAGGGTTGGAGAGATTGAGTGGATGGAGAAAATGACACAGCTAGGAAGTGTCAGATTCTGGTTTCACATTCTGGTCTCTGACTCTCCACAATCAGTGTTTCTCCCATGTACGATATTATCTTGGATATGCACATATAAGACATATCTGTCATTTTTTTTGAGCTCCCTCTCTAATTTGGAGATGAGCCCATCGCTATTAGTGGTCTATTATTTATCTTTGTATACCGAGGGACCATCACAGCCACAGTGAGCAGAATTGCCCACTAGGTTAGTATTTGATAATCAATACATATCAATTGTAACATTTACTGACGGTTGGCTTGTTTCAGATGGTAATACTGACAATATTTTGCTTCAGATGTTAGTTTATTAACTCGATCCTTGCAATCACTTTATGAATTAGGTATGGTCGTTATTACTTCTCTTCTATAGTGGAGAAAACTGTCAGCCAAAAGTGACATAATACACCCACAGCCAGTAAGTGGTAGAGGGGGTATTGAAACCCAGCACTGATTTAGTCACTATATTCTATGGTCTTTCAATATTTGAGTCCATTTTATACAGATGAGGCAGTAATGGTGTGGTTTAAGAACATGATTACAAATTATTGACAGTTCTTTCGTGGAAAATTCTGACATTATATCCTCTCCTGTTAAATCTGGGGGGTTGGAAAGTGATATTGTGTGGCTTCCAAGACTGGACTATAAATGGCCATGCAGCTTTCACCTTGTTACATGGAGCATCTGTTAATGGAGCCCTGAACTTTCCTGAAAGTTTTTTTTTTTTTTTAGATATTTATTTTATTTATTTGACAGAGATCACAAATAAGTAGAGAGGCAGGCAGAGAGGAGGGGGGGAAGCAGGCTCCCTACTGAGCAGAGAGCCCGATGCGGGGCTCAATCCCAGGACCCTGGGATCATGACCTGAGCCGGAGGCAGAGGCTTTAACCCACTGAGCCACCCAGGCGCCCCCTGAAAGTCTTTTAACTCAAGGATGCCAAACTGAAGAAACTCAAGTCTTGCAGAAAAGATCTGTATGGGCACCTCTGGCTAATTGTCCAAGCTCATTGTTAGCTCTATAGGTTGAGTCAGCACTGCTGGCAGATGTATAAATGCAGAAACCTTCAGAAGATTCCTTTCCTAGGTGTGTGCATCACTACCAGTCATTCTAGTGTTGCTGGCAAAGGCCCCAGACATTGTATCTTCTTCTGTATGCTCAATTCACAGAATCTGTGAGCATAACCAACAGTTCTTTTATGCCACTACAGTAACCAGAATAATGGGATTTAATCATAGTTAAAGAAACACACCTATACCCTGAAGCCACTTGGTCTCTGGTAGTATTATTCCAGGGCTGTTGGGTTCAACCAGTCAAATGTCTTACGTTACACACACCATACCAGAGGGTCCGTGCGTTAAGCTGATGAAAGTGTTTGAAAGGATTGGCCGGTTGCAGAGCGCTTTGTTTCCAGGAAAGCCACAGGAATATGGAATCTCTTGTTGATATTCTGCTGAGCTCAGTGGGTTGCGTGTTTATTTTTGGCTTCCTGCCCAAGAAGTGTTGGCAATCGTGTCACTCCTTCTCTGATTATTTTGCAACTGGGTATGACTTATTGCTGCTGTATTTAGGTTTTATTCTCCACGTAACTGGTGCATTGGCTATCTTTCTTGACTTTCTAAGTCTCTCTCCAACCCTTTCTCCACCCCTGTTGAGGACAGGCTAGACTTACAAAAATTAAAGAATGTCTAGTGTTAGCTCAGGCTCTCTTCTGAAGCCAGGATACATTCTCTTGGTTTTGTTCTATGTATATCTTACTATAGACTGAGGTTATCAGTTTGTTCTTCCAGGTTCTAGGCATCACTAAAAACAGAAACGTGAGTTCTGGACACATAAGACATCAAAGGACCTTATTGCTAATGCGTATGAGTAATTGCAGTTGTGATGTGTTCTGAGCCAAATTGCTATTTGAACCATTCATTTATTCACTCATTGAGAAATGATTGAGGTCTACCTGCAAGGCATTCGGCCAGATTTAATGAATCTATACCTAAACTAGAAATGTGATACATTGATTCCTTTTTTTTTTTTAACTTTTATCATTTTAGTACCTGTACTCTAGAATGTTGTGACCTTATCCACAGTTTACCTGACACAATTCAGGGTCTCAGTTCATATTTATGGAATTACTATAAAAGTGACATTTTTCTTTGGAGACTGTATTCATGAAGTCTTTCTGTATTTCTTCATCTTCTATTTATCCTTCTAAGCTCCAGAAGTCTCAAATTTGTACTTCTTGTATTATGGAATTTGGATTTACTATCCCATTTTTATGTGTTCTGGTTTAATAAGGGCCTTAGCACCCACTAAACATTTTTTAGGTGATGACACATGAAGCATTTGATGTTGGACAAGGCCTTTTTCTCTCTAGACCTCACTTTTCTATAAATGAAAGGATTTGAATTAGGTAAGAGGATTTCAGCCAGCATGTCAAGAACCTCTGGGGCAGGATGGTGGTTGGTGGCACTTGCAATGTCTAAGACCTTTGCTGGTTATATTTAAAATGTAATTTTTAAGAGACATAGAGGGGGTCTTCACACGGGCAGTTGAGGGTTACTTATCTGTTTGCAAATAATGAGCAGCCAGCATCAGCCTGTTGTATAGGCCACAAGCTAAAACTGTTTTAACAATCACTTTTAAAAAGTAAAAATCAAGCAACAAACCAAGAAGATTGTGTGACAGAGATGATACTATGATATTACTGTCTCCTTACAGCAAAGTTTGCTGACCCCTCACATAGAACAAGGATGGCATGCGCGTGGCTTACATGGGGGTGGTCCATTCCACCTCCCCCTGGCAGACATCTTTAATGGGTTACAGAATCGTCCTCCATCTCCTTTTAGAATCCCCATCAACTCAGTACTCCTGAACGTTAATACTAATTTAGTATTAGTGGAGTTGACATTGTACCTCTCAAGTTTTCATTGGCTAGAATATCCATCCTCAGAAGGAAGAATTCTGAGGCAGTCTCTGTGAGTGCCCCCAGTCATCTTTCGAACCATGCAGTGCCTTCCTTGTCTGCCAACATCTGCATGTCTTGTGCCCTAGGGCTTTATCCAAAGTCACTAAAGGTGGCATTGCTCCTACTCCTAGCAGGCCCCAAATGCCAAGGAATTAATTCCCCTGGGAGCTGCTTCAGGTAGGGGTATAAATACCCCAGCACTCTTGCTTTTTGGATGGGATAATTTTGAGGCATCTTCAACAAAATCTGCAAGTTTCCCCATGAGTTTAAGTTATATTTGCTGATTGTGGTAGTGCCCTAAATAATGCACATGGGCTAGCTCTCTTCCTTTGTCTGTGATGGTATTCTCTTTCCTGCTGATGTTCTCTCCATCTCCCCAATAAACCACTTGTATCCCAATCCTTACTCAGAGTGTGCTTCTGGGGGAATCTCAGCCAAGAGTGATTTCAAACATACATCTCTATTCAAGTAATGCTTTTACAAAAGCTTCTAACTTAAAGCATCATGAGCGTCACTTGCAATTCCTGGCAATTGCTGGCTATAGTTATTCATTTTGAGGGCAGCCCCATTCTGGGTGGTCTGATTTCTCTATTGTTGATTCTGACATTATGGATGGCTCAACCAGTTTTCTGGTTTGGATACTGGGAGCTTTCAGCTGATTTCTCTAGACTCCTCTATTAGTGAAGAAACTTCCTAGGTGCCCTTATAATGGAAAATTCACAACCAATAAACAATTGAATCTTAAAATTTACATTGGCCAGGCAGGTTGCTATACCAAGCTCTAATAATAACTCCATTTTTTCTCACACCCTGGCAGAAAATCCAGGCAGCTGCGACCAATTATGCTGAGCGCAGCAAACTCAAACTTATTAAAGGTAGGAAACAGGCCTTTTCAGGATGTGAAAAACTAAACATAATCTGAAGATAATTTCTCAAGTGTATGGTTGAGTTGCTGTTTTTATTTGATTTCTTAAGCCAGCATTAAGTTTTTAGTTCCCAATGTAAGGCAGGGAGCCTGGTCTTAGTTAATACATAAAAGTCCAAATGCAAATATATGGGCTGTATTTTTGGACCAACCATCAACTAAATTGAATGATGCACACAAATTATTTGTTGCATTTAGTGTTCCAAAAATGCAATTAGTAGTGCCCCCTTGTGAGAGGAGTTTTGATGAATGTTTGTTTTGGGCTTTGAAATCTAAAATCAAGATAAGGAAAAGAAGAAGATGGCAGAACATTGTAATTAATTGGCTCATGGGTCTGCATGACATTTTGGGGCAGTGTTTCATGAAATGGCTTTCATGATACTGACAAAAAATTCATTTTTTTGTTAAGAGGATTTTTTTTTTTTAAATCCCCCAAGTAACTTTCCTTCCTTTCACCACCTCTGGCTTCCCCAGAGAAGTTGATTCCATAAGTGACTTGTTCCATTGCCATGATTCTGCTGATGTTTGCCAAGCTTTTAAATAGAGTTTTCCATGGTGTAACAGGAACCTGGTTTAACTTTTCTCCCTCATCTAATAGAAATAATTGATCCCTCTGCTTGTTATGTCTAATGAAAGCTAGCCAGGGATCAGTCTCTCTCTCCTCAGTCTTCTACTAATAGACTCTTTTTCAGCACCATGTGGTATTTTACACTTATTTGCAGAACCGTACCCAGAAGGTTTTTCATGCTGCCAAAAGCTTACCTTATTTTTCTATACAGCTTTCCTGTTCACCCATCTCAATTAGTTCCTTTGTGATAGTTATGCATGTGACTGTGTGTTACCCCTCAAATGAGCTCTAGAGCTGTTTTTAATTGCATATTCATTTAGTTGGTTATGGGACTAATGTCTTGGTTTGCCTACTAGCCTATATGCCCCAGAGTAGGGATCATGTTGCTCTGTGTTCCCAGTGCCAAGTTTTTTCCTAAAATGATATTGTTAAATGGCACTAATTGCATATTATATGTATTAGCACACTTACATTTATTAATTTAGAATTGTCATTATTCATTACTGTGTTCCATGAACATACTGAGCCTTGAGGGACGTACAGAATATATACACATGCATATGTAATATGTAATATATAATACAATACAGTGTATAAAGCATAATGCAATAAAATGTATAATACATATGCATATACTATATTATATACAGACATTACTCTATACTACATATACATATATTATATACAGACATTACTATATACTACATAATATGTATATAACGCATATGTAATATATGTGTAGCAACATATATACACATATGTAGAAGTACGTGTGTGTATATATTTAGAGGAACTTAATCTAAATAGCCTTTTCTCTTTCAAAATGTCTAATTTTCAAAAGTTTTCATCAAAAGAAATAAGCTTATTGGAGTTTGTTGTCTAAATTATGTTTATTTTTAATTTTTTTAACAGATTGATTGTTATTGTTTCAGACTGAGAATGTACAATGCATTGGCTACATTTATATTAGTTGCTATGGTTTCCAATACTTTAGAAATTGTCCAAGAAAGGAGTGGAATTTTTCTCACCATGCAAAGATGTTTTTTCCCCAACTTGTTGGTGCCCACGTAATGTACCAGTTTGAATCGTCTGCTTCTCTCTTCCCCATCTGTGCTGTTTGCAAGGGGTGGGGAGAAAAGAAAAAAAAAAAAAGGCAGGTGGAAAGAGTTAGACACAGCCTTCATTCCAGAAGCAATTAGCTCAGAATTGGACTGCTTCCTGTATATGGAAGGTCTCTGTCTCTGCAGAGTAGACACGGCATCTGTAGTATATTTCACTTTGCTCAGGTGACTCCTACAGGAACGTGTAAAAGTTTCTGTGGAGAAGGGAGGGTGAAGGGCACTTGCTCTCCAGAGGCAGCACCATCAGGGTACGCTAGCGACTTTGGGCTTGAAGCTGCAGTTGTTGCTAGTTATTTTTTCTTCTGTGACCAATTGAAAGGATCTGCTTTAACAGGGATGACTGCCTTTGGTTCTGCTCTAATTGCTTATCTGTATTTTTATCTCAATTCACCCAAAAAGGAAAATGCATCTTTCTCTTGGGAAAGTGTTACTTACTCTGCATTCTCTGGCTTGTTTGCGTTGCAGTCTGTCCTGGCATGACCCTCTGAATAATCCTTCTCATTTACTGAGCACTTCTTGTGCATTCAGAACTGGGGTTCATGATGGTGTCAATATTCACTTGACCTTCAAAAGAACCCTGTAAAGTCAATATTGTTGCTGTCTCTCATTTTATACACAAGAAAACAGCCAGAATCCAATGCATGGACTTGGGACTTGAAAGATCTTTCTAACGTCAGACATTTCTTAACTCATTCGCTTAAGAAATGGACTGAAAACTCGCTAGGATGTGGATAGTTTTCTAAGCGTTGACAATATATCACTGAATAAAGTAGATAAAATTCCTACTCTCGTGGAACTTCCATTCTCTTGGTCTTGAAACAAGGTTGTGCTTTTCTCATGTTTTACTGAAACCAGAGAAATAATTTGTCAGAAAACAAATGGTATATTTCATTCTGTAAATTATAGTCATACCCATGTCAATAAGTTGGTTGAGCGCTGTCAAGACAAGCAAGGTCTAGGGGCGCCTGGGTGGCTCAGTGGGTTGAGCCTCTGCCTTTGGCTCAGGTTGTGGTCTCGGGATCCTGGGATCGAGCCCCACATCAGGCTCTCTGTTCAGTGGGGAGCCTGCTTCCACCTCTCCCTCTGCCTGCATTTCTGCCTGGTTGTCCTCTCTCTCCCTCTCTCTGTCCAAAAAAAAAAAAAAAAAATCATTAAAAAAAAAAAAAAGACAAGCGATGTCTAATAGAAAAGTTTGCAGTACCTGCTTTCCCTTTTATTCTCTTCCCTAAGTTCTACAGAGTTCCTGCTGCAAGAATAGGCCCAAAGAGTCAAGTCTTCTCTATGTCACATTATCCTCTTAACCACTGTGGCCAAGCTAATGAGCTTTAACCTTGGCTAGATACATAAGTTTTTTTTTTCTTTTTTTGGCCTGGAATTTGGAATTAAAAATCATGCTACATAATAACTGCTGGTTATTTGAAGAGAGATTTAAAATGATTTTTCACTGTCATTCTTGGCTGTGTACACACAGGAGTATGGGAAATTTGCATTGAGACTGAGAGAGAGAGAGAGAATGGTGGAGGAGGGGACAATTGAATTGATACCCATAGAGATGCAGTGCTACATAAGCTTGTGATCCCGGAAAGAAGAAAACTCAGAGGGTACTTCTTCATACAGCCCTTGAGTTTCTTTCTCAGTTTGTGCTGGCAAGGAACCTGCCCATGAGTTTGGGTACCAGGAGTGGTCCTAGGAAGCAGCCTGCTAGGATGGAGTTTTGGAGGAGGATCTCTTGCCATCAGTTGGTCATGAAGATACTGTGACTGATGGCAGTCAGACTCAGCAGCAACTGCTAGCTTGAAGTTGGAGTGCATATGCTAAGCCGAGACTGTGGCCTGCAATGAATGCATAGAGGATACAAGTGGAAGGGATGCTCCAACTCGGGCACTAATCCAAAGTATTTGAAAGACCTAGGAAAATACTGATTATAATGATGCTGTGCTGTCTACCATTGATATTTTGAAGAGAAGACCAGCTCAGGATAATCAATAATTAAATTCAATTAAGCATGAGGGTCAAAGGGCCTCCTCTGCAGCTTTTAAAGAGAACCTTATCACCTGCTGCGGGAGGACATAACCAGATACGATAACTGGAAAATTTGCAAAACTTTGGAGAAAGCAGATTCCAAGCATGTATAAGTCTCTTATGTCTAATCACAGCCAGTAATGTATGGTCTTGGAGTGCGGGTGAAGATAACTGCGTAGACATACTGGAGCAACTTGAACTTGCAGTTGTGCCTGACCTCTTTGAGCCTGCAGAGGTGTCTCTTCCCCTGGTTGCAAGATAGAGCCTATTCCATCCATCTACCTCATACCTTTTTCTTTTTTTTTAATCTTTTTAAAAAAATTTTTTAAAATTTATTTGTCAGAGAGAGGGGGAGAGAGAGAGTGAGTGAGCACAGGCAGACAGAGTGGCAGGCAGAGGCAAAGGGAGAAGCAGGCTCCCTGCCGAGCAAGGAGCCCGATGTGGAACTCGATCCCAGGACGCTGGGATCATGACCTGAGCCGAAGGCAGCTGCTTAACCAACTGAGCCACCCAGGCGTCCCTACCTCATACCTTTTTCTTGAAGCTATAGAGAAATCTCAAATGAGGCAGGTGCTTCATAAGATAGTGTTAGTCTTCAGAATCTGCTCCCTGCTCGTCCTCTCCTGGTTACCAGACCAGTAATGAGGGACAGATGGCAGGAAGATCTGCTCTGCAGTGTCCAAGGAATTACATGCCAAAGGGTCCACATGACTTGAGTACCATGCATTAACTGGAAGTACAGAGTTGGAGTTTGAGGGGGCAGAATCAAGGTGGGGAGCATAATAAATTGAATAAGGAGAGCTTGTTGATAGGGGACACTTGCCTAGGGCACCTGATGGACACTGGGGCAGGACTCTGGAAGCTGGGCCTAGTAGGTTTCTGGGATAAGCCTTAGAAACTCAAATAAATTGGTCCCACATTAAGTGACAAAGATATGGCAGAACTTCCATGACTGACAATGGAGGAAGGCACCAGAAGGTTCAGAGAGGGGCATGTTAGAATGGGTCTACTGTAAGAGAACAGAAAACCCACCAGTTAGCTCTGTCTCCTGAGGGCCCTGAGCACACTCGATTTACTAAGGGGATAACTAACATAGCGGGGAGGAGAGGACCAGCATTGCAGAGCCCTTGAGAAGCTCAGTGGGGGCTGTCAGTGTAGGCCAGAACTGCCAGTTGGACCTGTTGGTACAGAATTGGGATTCCAGGTGGCATTGGCGATAAGACTATTTTAGATTATCAGAGGCCAGAGAGCAGCACTTAATCATCAGAAGCAAAGTGGGCTTAAATATTTTATTCATTAATTGTGCTGTAAAGTGAGCAGCAAAGTTGGAATGGCATCCAAGGGCCCTGGCCTACAGGAATCGATGAGATGTCTAATAAAGCCCTCCCTCCATAAATCTTGAGTTTCTTAATCCCTACTTCGAGCTTAGATTTTGGGATCTTGATATAAGATAACCCTTTCCCTAACCACGGACCTCTCCTATCTTGTCCTTCCTTATTTTGGAAGGATAGAAGAGAAACCTCCTCATTCCAAATGGATGCCTGGGCCTTCCAGAAAGTTGTCAGACAAGAGATGGCAGGATGGCATCCCTTGGTATGTCTCCCTAGAATGAAAGCAGACCCCTTGGCTCAGCCCAAAGTAATGGCCCTGAAAATACAGCTGGAGCTGGTTTGTGTGGGAGCAGGGAATGCTGTCCTGTGGTGGCAAGATGGCACATATTCCCACGGGTGAGGCATGTGGGCTCTCCCTGATGGATGAAGCCGGGACCTGGTGAGTCAGTGAGTGAGGGTCCATGTTGGTCATAAAGTGAGTCCAAGTAAAAGAAGCGTGTGCTTTCATAGATGACTTGGTGCTTTTAAAGTGGCTCTTTGGTCTGTGTTCTTCTTGCCTACTGTAATAGGCTGAGTTATTTTGCATCATGCATGAGAGAAACAAACTTAAGTTTGGTCCAAGAAGAAAATCTGTTAACTCACAGAATTCTGGGAAGGGTTGAGTAAGACACATCACAAAGAAAGGCAGGTAAGCAACCAAGTGAGGAGAACAAGTGGACCTAAGAATTCAAATGCTGCCAAGTCTTAACCCTTGGCTGTCTACTCTTTGTCCCTCTTGCTTTTCTCTTATGTGAGATCCTTAAATAGTCTGACTCATCAGTAAAATGGAACTGACTTTATCTACCTCATGGGGTTGTTATGAGAATCAAATGAGATAACACACACAAAGAAATAAAATACCACAGTAAACGTTAGCAGCCATTGGTGTAACCGTGCCAATCCCCATAATCTCCCATCACTGTGATTTCATTTAATCTTGGGTCTCTAAGGTAATGCCAGTATAGGACTTTCCATGTTATCAAAAGTTCATATATATTTCCTGAATCTTTATATCCTAATAATGCACTATCTACGCTTAAACATATTACTCATCCGCTTAGAAAATAAGTACTGAGTTTGGATAGGCACACACGTGAACATAGCCACACATACAGACACACAAACAGGTTTGGGTTGCTCTACCTGTGGCATGATCATAGTACTATCATATTAGCAACTGCTCTTGTATCTGATCCTGAGACAGCATTTAGGTCATCGTGATCCTGGAGAACTCTGGTGAATCTTCATATGCTATCAGTGCATGAAGTATGGGAGCATACAACAAAGACCACAATTGCCTAGTGTTTTCACATCTGAAAATTCACTGAAGGTCAACATATTTGGGGTTCGTATTATTTAGACACATGTTTTAGCTCTGTATTTCATTCAGGATGTATAGATACATGCTTTCTAAGGATTTCTAACTCCGTTCCTTTTTATTTTCTGTTTTCTTGGGTCCGTTGGACAGATCTTCCCAGAATGGAGGAGAAAGGAAAACATGTTAATTATGTTTGCCTGGAGAAGGTGCTGGGAGCCTGTCTTCTGAGGGACACCTGCTCAGCTCTCGATCTGGCTTGCAGCCACACCTTCCCCAGACTGGGTCATTTCTGGGGAAATCGCCATGGTTTTTTAATTCCTCTGGAGTAGGGCCTGAAAGCAATATTCTAGTTTCTGATGTTGGTTCCAGGAGGTTCATTTTTCCCCTTTCACGGGGAGGTTCTTGAACAAGGCATGGCCTCAGTAGACTGGATTCCCAGGGCAGTGAGTTCTGTGTGTACTGGCAGCAGACCAAGAACAAGAAAAGACAAGACCAGCCATGCATTATTTGTTTACTTGCCATTGTGCCTTTTCTTGCTTACAAAGCTGTGGCAAAGCTAGTATTGTATGGCTGAGAGCAGGGAAAGGCTTTTTCCAGAAATTGTGTATTGTCACCTTTAAAACTGTCTCATAGTTAGGTGGTCTCCCAGTTTTCTTCCTTGTTGGCTGCACCCCTTGCAAGGGCTGAAGACATCTGTTACTTGCATGTACTCTGGAGTTGACAAGCTGCCAATTGTCCTAGT
>PISX010025347.1:0-26301 GCA_004024625.1 Mellivora capensis | reverse complement strand
TAGGGGGGCAGAAAAAGAAGAAAAGAAACAAGATGGGATTGGGAGGGAGACAAACCATAAGTGACTCTTAATCTCACAAAACAAACTGAGGGTTGCTGGGGGGAGGGGGCTGGGAAAGAGGGGTGGGGTAATGGACATTGGGGAGGGTATGTGCTATGGTTAGTGCTGTGAAGTGTGTAAACCTGGCGATTCACAGACATGTACCCCTGGGGATAAAAATATGTTTATAAAAAAAATAAAATTAAAAAAAAACTGGACAAGTAGGAATATAGGCACACTTCAAATATTTAAAATGTTATTTTTAAAAATCCTGAATATTAACTGAAGATTAATTCTAAATAATAAAAATTATATTTTTATAATTTATAAATTATATATAGTTATATATAATATATAAATATAATTTAAATATACATAAATATAATATAAAATAATTCTGAATATTAGAAATCCTGAATATTAGCCTCAACTTGGTCATAAAATACTAAGTTTTAGAAAAGAATCAAGTTATATTCAATATAGTTCTCTATAAAAATTAGAGGAGGATATATACCAGTACTGAAATTAAATTTTAGAAAAAATTATCTATCTAGTTTTAACACTGAGTTTTACAATAGGGAAAATCTGGAAAAATTCTAATTCAAAGGACCATTCACTCTAAAAACAAACATGCAAAAATCCTTGCCATCACTTCAATCTTTACCTTTCTGCCAAGCTTTTGTGTTCTTGACTAAAATCTTTCTCTTGAGATTTATACATTGCCTTACATGTATATTAAAAATATACGTAAGTAAATATTAAACAAATTACCATCAAGTTCAAATTCACTGAAAGCGAATTTATTTCCCCTATTTAAAATTTATTGTTAACATAGCACTCTTTTTAAATTTTTGCATGGAACTTTAGCCAAAAGTTATTTGCAGAACCAGGTTCAAGAGGAAGAACACTGTTCATCAGAATCACTTTTTTTCCATAAGGAAAGCCAACCCTGAATATGGTCCAAGCCACTCCTTTCGTAAATGTTTCATTTCGACCACTGATTGCTAGCCTCCTCCCCTAGCAGTGCGTGCAGCAGATAACTAGGATCTGCTTCAAATAGGTAATGCTGGTATTTATCTTTCCCTAAGGCACTACCTGCAGAATTAAAGAAATCAAGGGATTTAAAACCTCCCCGCATAACTACCTGTCAGAATCTACTAAAGGCTTTCTAAAGTTAACATCCTAATGTCTAATGTTCCCATAGAAGAATTCCAGAATGTGTTTTAGAAAAGCTGATTCAATTTATGCTGGTAGTCTATCCTATACCTTTTAAATATAGTATTAGTAGATGAGATACACATTTCTTATGGAATTAAAATACTTTGAAATTTTACTACTGAAGATGTACACATCCTGTACAATAAGGAAAAAAACCCAAGAATAAAATAAACTGTCTTTTCCTTAAATTAGCTCCTCAGCTAATGGGAAAATTAAGAGAAGTCTGGATAAAGGTGGTTACAAAGCGTGGTAGTACAGCTAATACCATCACCACACAATTGACATTTGGGGGGCCAGATAATACTTTGATGTAGGGTACTGTCTGTGCATCCTATGATGCTTAGCAGCACCCATGGCCTCTTTTCACTAGATGCCAGTGACATTTCCCCATTTGTGACATTCAAAAATGTCCCTAGACATTGTTAAATGCCCTCTAGAGACAAAATCATTTCAGGATTTAGAAAGGATGATTTAGCAGAAATGGCCACAAACAGGTCACAGTTTGGATCTGCTCCTTTGGGTGTGCATCAACCAGGGAGACACATTTCACCTCTTTGTCTCATTTTCCTTCTGCCTCAAATAAGTGATGTAAGGGTTAAATGAGAGGTCTGAACAGTGAGAACAGCAACTGATAGGACTGTATACATTGTAGCATCTCTCTTTATAGACTCTCTGTGCCACTTTTTCTAAGTATTTCTCATAATTTCAGTAAACATACAGTGTTCAATCAGTTTCAGGTATATAATATAGTAATTCAATAATTCCCCACATCACCTAGTTCTCCTAACAAGTGCACCCCTTAATCCCCATCAGCTATTTCCCCATCCTCCCACGAACCTCCCCTCTGGTAATCATCACTTTGTTCTCTAAAGTTAACAGTCTGTATCTTGGTTTGTCTCTCTCTCTCTCTCTTTTTTTTCCCCTCCACTTCCCTCACTTGTTTTGTTTCTTAAAATCTACATGTGAGTTAAATCATACAGTATTTGTCTTTCTCTGCCATATTTCACTGAGCATACTATACTCTGGATCCACCGTGTTGTTGAAAAAAATTCTTTTTTACAGTGCAGCAATATTCCTGTGTGTGTGTGTGTGTGTGTGTGTGTGTGTGTGTGTGTATCACCTCTTCTTTATCCGTTTATCAATGGACATCTAGGCTGCTTCCACAATTTGGCTATTTTTTAATGTTATGTTCAACATAATTTGGCTGTTGTAAATAATCCTGCCATAAACATATTGATGTATGTATCACTTTGAATTCATATTTTTGTATTCTTTTGGTAAATACCAAGTAGTGCAATTGCTAGTTCATAGGGTAGTTGTATTTTTAATCTTTTGAGGAACCTCCACACTCTTTTCCACAGTGGCTTCACCAGTTTGCAATCCCACCAACAATGTAAGAGGGTTCTCCTTTCTCTGCATCCTTGCCAACATCTGTTCTTTCCTGTGTTGTTCATTTTAGCCATTCTGACAGGTGTGAGGTGGTATCTCATTGCAGTTTTGATTTGTATTTTCCTGATGGTAAGTGAAGATAAGCATCTTTTCATGTGTCTATATGTCTTCTTTGGAGAAATGTCTGTTCATGTCTTCTGCCCATTTTTAATTGGATTAGTTGGTTTTGGGGTGTTGCGTCTTAGAAGTTCTTTACATATTTTGGACACTAGCCCTTTATCGGATATGTCACTTGCAAACATCTCCCATTCTGCAGGTTGCCTTTTAGTTTGGTTGACTGTTTCCTCACTGTACAAAAACTTTTTATTTTGATGTAATCCCAACAGTTTATTTGTACTTTTGTTTCGCCTACCTCAGGAGACATATCTAGAAAAAAGTTGTTACAGCTGATGTCAAAGAAGTTACTGCCTACGTTCTCTTCTTGGTTTTTTATGGGTTCAATTCTCACATGTAGGTATCTAATCCATGTTGTATTTATTTTTTTATATAAGAAAGTGGTCCAGTTTTATTCTTTTGTATGCTGCTGTCCAATTTTCCCGATACCACTTGTTTCTTTGGGGTTTTGTTTTTTTTTTTTATTTTAAAGATTTCATTTATTTGATGGAGAGAGAGCACAAGAAGGGGAGCAGCAGAGGGAGAGGAGAAAGTAGACTCTCTTGAGCAGGGAGGCCGATGCAGGGCTTGATCCCAAGACCCTAGGATCTGACCTGAGCTGAAGGCAGACACCCAACCGACTGAGTCACCCAGGCATCCCTCCACCCCAGTACTACTTGAAGAGACTTTTTCCCATTGGATATGCTTTTGTGCTTTGTCAAACATTATTTGGCCATATAATTGTGCATTTATTATATATATATAATATATATATAATATATTATATATATTATTTATTACTGTATAGAAATATAACAGATCTTCTGTATATTGATTGTGTCCTGAGACTTACTGAATTCATGTATCAGTTCTAGCACGTTTTGGTGAAGTTTATAGGGTTTTTGATATATAGTATCTTGTCATCTGCCCATAGTGCAAGTTTGATTTCTTCCTTGCCAATTTCAATGCCTTTTATTTCTTTTCGTCATCTGATTGCTGTGGCTAGGGCTTCCAGTACTATGCTGAATAAAAGGGATGAGACTGGACATCCTTGTCTTGTTCCTGACCTTAGGGAAAAGGTTCTCCATTTTTCCCCACTGGGAATGAGGTTAGCTGTGGGTTTTTCATAGATGGCCTTTATTATTTGGATGTAGGTTCCTTCTAAACCTACTTTGTTGAGGGTTTTATCATGAATGGATGTTGTACTTTGTCAAATGCTTTTCCTGCGTCTTGAAATGAACATATGGTTCCTATCTTTCTTTTATTGATGTGATGTATCATGTTGATTGATCTGTGAATACTGAACCACCCTTGCAACCTAGGAATAAATCCCATTTGATTGTGATGAATGATTTTTTAAATGTATTTATTAGATCTTGTTTACTACTATTTTGTTGAGGATTTTGTATGTATGTTCAACAGAGACACTGGCCTATAGTTCTCTTTTTTTCTGGTGTCTTTATCTGATTTGGATATCAGGGTAATGCTGACCTCATAGAATGAATTTGGGAATTTTCCTCCCTCTTCTATTTTTTGGAATAGTTTGAGTAGAATAGGTATTAACTCTCTTTTTTAAATGTTTGGCAGAATTCCCCTGGAAAGCCATCTGACCTGACTTTTGTTTGTTGGGAGTTTTTGGATTACTGACTCAATTTCTTTGCTGTTTATTGGTCTCTTCAAATTTTTTATTTCTTCCTGTTTCAGTTTTGGTAGTTTATATGTTTCTAGGAATTTATATATTTCTTCCAGCTGGTCTAATTTGTTAGCCTATAGTTTTTCATAATATTCTCTCTTATAATTCTCTTATAATTATTTGTATTTCTGTGGTATAGGTTGTTTTATCTCTTCTCTAATTTGTGATTTTATTTATTTGGATCCTTTCTCTTTTTTTTCTTGGTAAGTCTGGCTGGAGGTTTATCAGTTTTACTGATTTTTTCTCAGTGAACCAGCTCCTGTTTCCATTGATCTGTTCTAATGTATTTTTGGTTTTTATATAATTTATTTCCACTCTAATCTGTATTATTTCTCTCCTCCGGCTGCTTTTAGGTTTGTTTGTTGTTATTTTTCTAAGTCCTTTACGTAGTGTAAGGATAGGGTGTTTGACATTTTTCTTGCTTCTTAAGAAAGGTCTATATTGCTATAAAATTCTCTCTTAGAACTGCTTTTGCTATATCCCAGAGGTTTTGGACCATTGTGTTTCACTTTCACCTGTTTCCATGTACTTTTCTATTTCTTCTTTTATTTCTTGGTTGACACATTCACTGCTTAGTACCATGTTATTTAACCTCCATACATTTGTGGTCTTTCCAGAATTTTTTCCTGTGATTGACTTCTAGTTCTGTAACATTGTGGTCAGAAAAGAAGCATAGTAGGATTTCAATTTTTTTGAATTTTTGAGGCGTGTTTTGTGACCTAGTATGTGATCTACTCTGGAGACTGTTCCACGTGAACTTGAGAAGAATGTGTATTCTGCTGTTTTAAGATGGAATGCTCTGAATATATCTGTTAAGTCCATCTGGTCCAGTATGTCATTCAAAGCCTTTGTCTCTTTGTTGATTTTCTGTTTTAGATGATTAGTACACTGGTGTAAGTCAGGTGTTAAACTCCCCTGCTATTATTGTATTATTATCAATTAGTTCCTTTGTGTTTCTCATTAATTGTTTTATGTATTTGGGCGCTCCCATGTTGGGTGAGTAAGTATTTATAATTGTTTTACTTTTTTGTTGGATTGTCCCCTTACTATGATATAGTGTCCTTCTTTGTATCTTGTTACAGTTTTCATTTTAAAAGTCTAGTTTGTATGATATAAATATTGCTATCTCAGCTCTCTTTTGACATCATTTGCATGACAGATTCTCCATCCTCTCACTTTCTTTTTTTAAAAAAAGATTTATTTATTTATTTTATAGAGAGAGAAAGCATGAGCTTGGCAGGGGAGTAGAGGGAGAGAGAATCCTAAGCAGACTCCATGATGAACATGGAGCCTGACAAGAGGCTTGACATCACAAGCTGAGCTGAAACCAAGAGATGCTTAACCAACTGTGTCACCCAGTTGCCCCTCCACCCCCTCACTTTCAATCTGCAGGTGTGTTTTGGTCTTAAATGAGTCTCTTATAGGCAGCATATAGATGGGTCTTGTTTGGTTTTGTTTTAATTTACTCTGTCACACTATGTCTTTTGATTGGAGCCTTTAGTCCATTTACAAAGTAATTATTGATAGACACGTATTTATTGTCATTTTATTATTTGTTTTGTGGTTGTTTCTGATAATATTCTCTGATCCTTTCCTGTCTTTCTCTCTTTCATGGTTTGCTGATTTTCTTTAGTTATATAGATAGATAGATAGATAGATAGATATAGATATATATGGATTTCTTTCTCTTTATTCTTTGCATATTAGTGGTTTTTGATATATGGTTACCATTAGGTTTGTAGAATAACTTCTTCTGCATTTGGCAGTCTATACTAAGTTGATGGTCATTTAAGTTTGAACCCACTGACTCAGGAGTGTCTCCAATATGTGCCACATGTGCTCTGTTGTTTTGTCCTGGTATTTTTATCCTTCAGGCCTGTTTGCCTATTGTGGGCAGTGTTTGGTCCCTGGCCTGAATGTGGCATGTTTTAACTAGGTGTGCTCTGATCTTCTTGTGAAATGAGACTTGTCACCATCACCATTGGAACTGATGCTCCACAAAAGTCTCAGGTTGTGAGACAGGGTTTTGGTGGGGGTTTAGGCTGTTCTTCTGGGGGAGAGGATCTGCTGCACTGGGATTGATGCAAGTTTTCTGGGAAGGGAGGCACCACCAAGGTGGAGGTGGGGTGGGGTACGATGTGGTATGCTTGGTATAAGATAGCAAGTGTCAGTGCTATGTTGGTTTCATTCATAGCCGTGTGTCTATGCTAAGGGGTGAGGAAGGGAAATGGCACTTGCTCATTCCTTTGCTCCTGGAGAGTCTCTCTATGAACAATGCCTCTCTGGGACACACTCTGAGATGAGCAAATAACCTCCCCACTGTGTGACCCATGAGCTCTTCAGATCACTATTTTCACACTGTATGTCCATGGGTTGTTTGCTTAACTTCTTTCCAAGAGCAGCCCCAATGACCTCCAAGGCTCTTCCCAAGCCAAGCCCAGACCTTTAGCCCCACTGGTTGCCAGAACTCACAAAATTCAGCCTCCCTCACTTTCCAATCCAACTACTATTGGGATTCGTTTTCCCCATGCACTGCCCTGTGTGCTAGTCTGTCTCTCACCCTTCTCTGTAACTGTGGCTCCCTCCCTACCCTGGTGGCCACAATCCATTTCTCTTCCAAATCACATCTCCACACTTCTTACCTTCTTAATGTGTCCTCGCCTCTACCTTTAGTTGTGGCGTTTTTTTCTGCCAGTCTTGCACTTAATTTCTGGGGTATTTAGGATGATTTGATAGTTATCTAGTTGTATGTATAGTTATCTGTTGAATGAGGTGAGCAGTCCTCCTACTCTGCTACCATCAACCCCACCTCTCCCCAAATGTACACTTTTTCAACAAACTTTTTCCTGAGTGCCCTAGACTAAGAGATTAAAAAAGCAAGGGATGGGGCATTGCTAGGCTTATGGATTATTCAGTGATTCCTCCTAAAAAGCCAGTACTGTATGCCATAATAATGTGATCCCAAATCTTATTTCCCAAAGTCTATGTACCAGAGAACCAGGATGGCCTACTTGGTTACTGAAACCATCACGTACTTTCCCCTCTCTGTACTCTGGCTGCAGCTTTTGTCTGATGGACAACATGACCCCACCACTTGAATAGCTACATACCTATAAGAATCCAGAATACTTCATTAAGCATTTTCCTAGTGGCATCCAATCCATCCCTCTTACCCAACCCCAAACACCATGACAGAGTCTCTCTCATATTACTCCTACTCTTCTTCAGGGCATGACTGATTTATTGATGGCTACACACATGGGAACTCATTTCCCTGCTAAACCTCAGGTACTTTTTCTGTCCTCATGCATCTCTGTCTAGCCTGCAGTGTTAAGCCAGGGACCTGGTCACATTATGACTTAAGATTTCTTTGTAACTGTTAGTACCTTTAGAGAGTTAATTGTCCATTTTCTTATAAGCTGATATAATTCTCACATATAGCTCCACACTAAACATTTTTCCCAGATAAGACTTCCATTAAGATACGAGCAGTGCTTACTGACATCCACAGCCCCAAGAAGGCTAATATTCAAGAATAGTATTCACTGATATGGAGTAAATTATTATTAAACATAACTATTTACTTGAGGGCCATTTACTGGGTACATAAAAGTATCTTTATTAACTAATGAAGTATATTTCTTAATAAAGCACTAATTACTATGACCTTTAACTTTAAATCTTACAACTCTATTTGTGTGTTTCACTAATTGTTAACCAATATTTTTCTCATGAAAATTATTTTGTTTAATATATACTGTTTCAAGCAACTATAAACCTACTATAGTGAGGTAATGGTAGTTTCAGCCTGGAGGTGGCAAGAAGGAGGGCAGGGCATGTCCTATATGGAAAAAAGTAAGTATCCAATGATGCCTGCTGCACTCATTAAGGGATCAAGGCCTAAAGGGTGTGTAGAGAGATGGGGGGAGGGGAGACAAAGTAATCCAAACATCTGCAGAGTCAGGAAACTGTAATTGCCAGTGTTATCCTGAAGGATTCTGGCATAAGACAGTAGTCACACGCAAGGACAAGATTACAGTACTGTATCTCAATATGCATTCAGAGGGCTACAGGCATCAGAATACTCTTAAGATTCTTGCTATGAAATACAGCTACAGAGGAGTAGAGGCCTGCTTCTACATTTTTTTTATAGGAATTCCAGGTTTCTTCTGTACATGAAAGTGAAAGAACTACTAGATTAGGTTTATCACCTTTTTAGAACAAAGGGATACTAACTGCTTAAGACATACAAGTAATTACACTGCATAGATCCCTTTAAAATATATTTTTAAATAAATGCCACTAACATAAATAGCTGCTTTATTTTCTAGGCATTCTCTGTATTAGGTGCTCAATAAAAAAATGAAAGGGTCTATATAAAAAGATTACAGAGAAATTTACAGAAACAATTCATGTAGAATGGGGCAGAAGTTATTCTCAGGATGTGAAAATTCAACACGCATATCCCAAAAACCTTACCTCTGGCTGCCCTGGAGTATTTCCCATCAGTGGCTATATCTAACCCATAGGAGATCCCAAGAACTGCTGACTCTGAATAATTTTACTTCTGTGAGGAGTCTTGGAAAACAGATATTCTAGCACAGCACCAAGGAAAATGTCTTTCTCCTCTGACAAACTGAAACCAATTAAGTCAAAAGCATCACATTGATCCAATTATACCAGGAAGAGTTAAAATGAGACTAATATCCCCAAGACCCTCAAGACTCATTAAGAGTGAGTAACATTCTTCAGGGGCCAGTAAAATTAATGACATTTCAAATGAAACCCTTATGAGCCATAAAAGAAAGAAGTGGCAGAGGGTTATAGAAATCAAGTCTATGTTAATCCTTAAAAACTAAAGAAAACATTTGAAAGAAAAATCTCTATAATTTCCTTAAAATAGTAAAGATGGACTTCTTACATATTTTCTGGCACCCACAAAATATCCTTCCTTCTTACATATCTCAAATTTGATTTGCAAATCTGACTAAGATACCAGCTGGTTAACTTCAAAACAGGTAACTCACGGGCTTCAGTTTCTTTCTCCATAAAATGGAGCTGTGAAAAAGAGTCCACTCAATAGAGAGGATAAAGTTCCTGGACCAATGACTGGGGCAGAGTAGCCAAAGTAGCTACTTAACTAAAGGAACAGCCTCTACACCTTTTCTATCCTATTCTATAGCTTACATACACTGTCTCCTTACTGAACTGTTGAAAGGGGTGGAGGGGGTGTCAAACAGGATAACATGTACACTGCTTTGTGAAAAGTAAAGCATTACACTCAAATGTTAGCTGTTATTAACTTGGAAATGGAAGAATAAACACAATTAAAAGAGATCTGACACCCAGGATAGGTAAGTAAATAGTAAAAGGGCATTTAGTTTCTTTAAATGAGTTCAAGTCTCTTTCATTCCTTCAATATTTATTGAACAAAAGGCAAGGGCCAAGCATTTGTCTTCAATGACCTACAAGGGATATTAGACATAAGCAAACACAAGAAAGAAAAGTCTAAGCACTGTAATTAAGGTAAAGATAACTAGGGATTTCACAGTAGACAGAGATTACTTCAAGCTTAGGGTAAGCAGATAAATCTTCACAAAAACGAAGCATCTGAAATGGCCTTGAAGTATGTAGAGTTTGGATAAAGAACATATTTCAGGTAAGAGCACAAGTCAAAGCAGGGAGATGAAGAAGCACAGGTGTGGGGTACAAGGTAATTCATTTCTGCTAAAGCACAAGGTATAGGTAGTGCTGGGCCAACAGCCTGGAAAACAGGCTACAGACAAGCCGTAGAGGGCCCTGCATGTGTGTCTCAGGAAACAGAGACTTAAAGAATCCTGGCAGCTGTGCTTCCTTGCTTAAAATCCTTTCACGAAGGAATTTCAGAGTTTTGTATTCTCAGAGTAATCTGACATATTTTAAGAGGGAGGCTAGAGCCAAGGGTAACCATCAACCTCCAAGGTGGTTAAAAGGTGAATGTTTGAAAAAGAAATGGGTAGGAACAATGCAATAAATAAAGTGACTAATCATGGGGTATAATGAAAGAGGCACCATCAACACAGCAAAAGACTCCAGCTTTTATCTGCTACAAAGATGGAGTATCCTTAATGGAAAAACAGCACATGGGTGAGTGAAGTATAAATGGTATTCCAGGATACTTAAGTAATGCACAAGGTGATCATAGAAATACTGAATACAATCTTGGGGAAACTACGACATCCAAGTCCACACTGTGAGAGGAGTCATAAAAAGTAAAGCCAATCAGCCAGCACCTGCTATCTCAGCATTTTTGTGGGCACAGGACATATAG
Organism: Mellivora capensis; assembly: GCA_004024625.1. Taxonomy (NCBI): domain Eukaryota; kingdom Metazoa; phylum Chordata; class Mammalia; order Carnivora; family Mustelidae; genus Mellivora; species Mellivora capensis. Next base: position 15,499 of record PISX010025347.1, on the reverse strand, counting down.
CACAAACAAGACAAACAAAAGCGCCTGTTCACAAGGGACTTACCTTCCAGTAAATGTAAGACAAATAACTAAATCAATAAAGACCTTAAAGAAGGGCCAAGGGCAGACCTCTGTGACCTTCTAATATACAGAGGCCTGATAAAGGAGGCTGAGAAATAGCCAGAGAGGAGGAAGAAAACCAGGTGAGTCTGGTGTTATATGGAGACTAAAGAAGCTCATGTTTCAAGGATGGAGAAGTTACATAAAATGAGGATGGGTAACTGACTAATGTTTGGCCCAGAGAAGACCTTGATGGAAGCTGTGCTGAACCTGGTGTGAGTGTGTTAAAGCATCAGTGTGAGGTGAGGAAATAGAGAAGTATGGTGACTCTTTCCAAGAGTCTGAGGGTGTGGTAGCCAAGATGAGGTAGCTTTTCAAAATGGGAAGAGTGGCCCCATGCTACGGAAAAGTCAAGTAAGATGAGAACAAAGGTTAATACTGAGTTTGGGTAAGGTGTAGGCCAATCACTCAAGCAGTTTCAGTGGAGTAGTCAGACAAAGTAACAAACAGAATGCCTTGAGAGAGCCATCCCACAGAAAGGATGGAGGGCCACCTCAAAGGGAAGCTTCTTGCTTTGGGGGTAAGTCTGATACATCTCATATTCTAATTAATGAATTTGTCATCAGTTCCTCTGTCACCATCACCTGAGAGCCTAGGTAAAAATGGTCAGGCATGTTCTTAAGTATAGAGCCTGAAGAGTGTATTTTCTTCTAATGGTAATGGTAAAAATTCTACACTGACCTTACTGAGAAACTACCCAAGTTACCCAATATACTTCCCATCAATCATATAAGTAACAACTAAGGAAAATGAAGACACATATATTTAATTGCACATACCAATAATATTGGCATGTTTATAAATATAAAATTGGGCAACAATTAAGAGGCAACAATACAACTGAGAATGACCAGATCATCTAAAAAGCATTTATGATGCTAACTACAAATTCTAAAACCCTATAATATAAGTTCCTCAGGTAAGTCATAACATTAAGAGCACTGTCTAATAATTTGAAAACTACTGAACATATCCCAATTGTTTTACAATTCTAAATAGCCATTTCCCTAGTCTATACCTAAGATAAATAATGTTTGGAGGCATTTGATTTGTTTTTCCCAGTATGTGTTCTTAGCACTAGGCCTTATTCACCCTAGATTGCAGAATGAGACATAAAGGAGGGTAGAAGTTAATATTGGAAAGATCCTGTGGCTTCTCATTGAGAGGCAGATAATCAGTTTCATATTATAACTGTTGCTATGAGCCACTCATGAAATAATTCTGATTATGCAAAAACTGACTATAACTACAAAATCTAACAAAGCAAAAAATGAAAACACACACTTAGAGAATAAGATTCCACCTTTCACCTTATATTTCCCTTCCCCTCATTTTCATCTTGATCCCTCTTTTGCTGATTTTCTCTCTACATCTCCTTCTCTAATACCATCTCATACTTGTTTCCATTTGTGAACCCCCCCTTATATTTGCTCATTTAATTCTCATATCAACACATTTTACAGACATTCACATATTAAGTGATGAGAAAATTTGGACCTATCAAATTCTGACAAGGTCAGTTTTATTTTGCCACTACCACCACAGATGCCTCTCCCAGTTGAAGTCTATCACTTTGAGAAGTATTTTCTTGGGGCGCCTAGGTGGCTCAGTGGGTTAAAGCCTCTGCCTTCAGCTCAGGTAATGATCTCAGGGTCCTGGGATCAAGCCCCAACCGGGCTCTCTGCTCCGTAGAGAGCCTGCTTCCTCCTCTCTCTCTGCCTGCCTCTCTGCCTACTTGTGATCTCTGTCTGTCAAATTAATTAATTAATTAATTTAAAAAAAAAAAAAGTATTTTCTTGTAAGACCCAATGCCTAATACCCACTTGCCATCACAGAGGATAAGTTGCTCACACAAAGGAGAAACCTGGCTTATCAACAAACCACCATCAGAGAAAAAGACTTTATTTTTACTATCACTAGCTGGTCACAAGGTCATTTTTAAGAGCAAAATGAAGACATGCTGCCCATATGGTTGCTCTAACCACAAGATTTTATCATTCTCAATGGCTGTTCTTAGAAAGTGTTCACTGTAATCCATAGAAGGGGAATTCAGGGTCCATTAAGGATCCATCTGCAAAATTCCACTTCAGTGACTGGTAATCCCAGTACTCTAGGCTGATTGCAGCTCCACATTAAACACACACACACACACACACACACACACACACCCCAAAATAAAAAACAGTGCCTTTCCACATCCCAATGCCTTTTTATAAAATATAAACCTTAAATTTCTCAAGAAATGGTAATACATCATTTCAGCTACCATAAAATCAAAAGCAAAAACAAAACCTGACTTTGAACTTGAACTGTAATTGAAGAAATCTTGAATCTCAAAAGAGATTTGAATCTCAATAAAAAAATAAATAATTCACATATTAACTGGGAGCTGGAGAGAAAAGGAACTACAAAAGGAACTACAACTTCCCAAACAGGGAAGGAGCCCATGATAAACCATCATTCCACTGTATCAGGTGAAGAGAGTTCTGGAATTGAGCTTATCCTAGACAAAAGAAAGCTAGTTAGCCCAAATTATTAAAGTTTATATCTCTTTTATCTGATCCACATATTTTTCTATGGTAACCACATCATACAGTAACATTCATATCATAATTATTCCATCAGAAACCCTTCCACGGCTATCATGTAAGATGTGTCATCAACAGTGACAACCCTGCAATGTTGACATATGATCATAACAAGTCCCAGGGAAGCACAACTTAGGGATCCACAGAGGAGTTTAGAGAAGAAACAATGAATGGTCTGTGACCAAGAACCCATACTCCACAAGCTCCAAAAGGAATACTGAGCCCTCAAGAAAAGACTTAGAAAGTTAAATAGTAAAAAGAATACAGGATTCTGGGGCGCCTGGGTGGCTCAGTGGGTTAAGTTTCTGCCTTCGGCTCAGGTCATGATCTCAGGGTCCTGGGATCGAGCCCCGCATCAGGCTCTCCGCTCAGCGAAGAGCCTGCTTCCCCCTCTCTCTCTGCCTGCCTCTCTGCCTGCCTCTCTGCCTCTTGTGATATCTCTGTCAAATAAATAATCTTAAAAAAAAAAAAAAGAATACAGGATTCCTTGAATGCTCATTGTCATATGACTTGTTCATTTCAGAACTTCAAAAGCAGCATACCTAAGACTCGCTAACACAAAACATGGTACCAAAATGTGTTTTTAAAGAGAAAGAACTAATGCCAAACACATTAGCATGAGCTGAAGGCCTTACTCTGATCAATAAAATTCTCTACCACCCATAATTTTTAATTTAAAAAAATTGATACAGTACACAACCTACTTGTATCTATAGCAATGGCAAAGCAGAATCCAGAGACCAAAAGAAAAATTAGTTAAAAAAACAAATATTTTCAGTTTTTATATTTAATAAAAAACCCTCTCACAAAATCCACAAGAGTTTTCTGGGTCAACATAGTATGAATTGGCCCCAGCAGAAAACAGGTGAAATGTTAAACACTGTTATAATTTGAGAAGGACTGAATTAAGGGACAGAACAGGTATAGGCAGGGCATAGAAAAACAGAAGAGACAGAGTAGGACCTGGGGCCAGATAACAGCAGACTTTTCACTAAACCTAAGTCTGAAATGCCTTGAGAAGACAGTAATTACCAGAATCTGAAGGAGACTACCTGGGAGGATGGTCTGAAGCAACTGCTATCACTGGGCCCTCATTCTCCTCCCATCCCCATCTCAGCCCTACCTTCCTGCCTCCTCCTTGGTGCAGAAAATTGGGCTTAATGTTCAAGAAGCAGAGGGGTAGTAAAGGAATCAGAGAGGTGAGGAGTACCTGTGTCTTGAGATGACATATGTTGGCTAAGGAGTGATCATGTAGCACTTGTGTACTTAGTAAGATTTTTAAATATTAATATACATGAAATGGGAAGTCATGAAAAAGAGATTTTAAGCAGAAAAGTGTACAATTAGAAAAAATGTTTTAAAGGTGTCCCTCTGGCCTCTAAATTAAGAATTGACAGGAAAAGGGAGACTTTGAGAGTTACTGGGACAATTCAGGCCAGTGATAACAGTGGTTGCACCAGAGCCGTAGTGGCTAGAGTGGTGAGAAGTGGTCACCTTCCCGTAGATTTGGAAGGTGGAGAATCGTGGAGATAATGGATTTGTAATTAAAGAGAAAGAGAGATATCACTAAAGACTCCAGAGTTTTGGGTCTAAACAACTAGGGGAATGGAGTTGTAATTTAAAAAGATGTAGAAACTGGTAAGAGCAGTTACTGGACTTAAGTCTGTGAAGCCTATTAGACATCCAAATGGAGTTATCGGCCTGGATCACTTGGCAGAAGTTTGAGGATTCAGAAGAAAAGTCTAGAATAAAGATATAAATTTAGTAGTCAGAAAAAATCAAGATATGGATGATATTTAAAACTGCAAGACTGAATTCAATCATAAGGGTGCAAATGTAGACAGAAGAGAGGAACCCAAGAACTGAGTCCTAGAGTTCTTCAATGTGATGATGTTTCAGAGATAGAGAAAACCACCAAAAGAGACTGAGAAGGGAAAACTGAGTAACATGGAAGGAAATCAGAAATGTGCAGTGTTCTGAGAAACCAAGGGAAGAAGATGCTTCAAGGAGAATGAAATGCAGTTGTATCAAATGCTGCTAATAGGTCAGGTGAGATGAGAATTAAAAAATAATACAATTTAGCAACATTGGGTTATCAGTGATTTTGACAAAAGCAGTTCTGAGCGCATGGAGAGGGTCAAACAGTGTGGCAGTTAAAGAGATACTGGAAAAAAGGGAAGCAAAAAAAGGGGGGTTATAAGCATGATGAGAAGAGGGATTACGAGAATCTTTCAGATAGGAGAAATAACAGCTTGTAGGAAGATAAGAATGATCCAGTAAGGAAGGAAAAACTGACAATGCTGGAAGAAGACTGAGGAACTGGTGAAGCAGTGTTCCTGAAGGTGCAAGGGGGACTGGAGTTATGTGCACAAGTGGCCTCAAGTAGAAGCAAAAACAATTTATCCAGAGCAACAGAACAGGAGATTGAGTATATGGGCTTTGGTGCTGCTGGGAATCTGTGAAGTTCTCTTATTTTCTCACTGAAATGAGAAGAAAGGCATGTAACAGAGAATGAGGATGGAGACAAAGGGATCTAGAGGATGTGGCTGGACTGCTGAGCATAATAAAATGTCCACCTGAGGTCTTGGATCTGGAAAGAGCAGTTGGGATAGTTGTGTGCTTGTCCCCAGCCACAGTAAGGCTACACAGGGACAACCATGCAGAGCAGGGAGATAGGTAGTGGAACCAGATGAGAGTGTGACAAGTAAGAGAAGGGCTATGGTGTGAAGAGAAAGATGACAATGATAGGATATAATCTGCTGGAGAAGAAGTTTCATGAGAAACCATGAAAAGTATGATCAATGGCTTGTTAGTTCCTGCTCGAGTTCAAGGGTGTACTGGGATTAAGGTAGTAGAAGGAATGAGCTGAAGAGACAAGGAGTCACCTTGTCACAGGATGAGATTTCTGAAACTGGAATTAAGAAGACAGTGCACATATTAAGATCACAAGAATGACTGACCTAGATAGGGTGGAGACAAGATCACTGGAAGAAAGAAGTCAAGGCAGGAGCCACCCAGCAATAATTTCAGGCGCCTCTACTTCATGCCTAATCTCTCACATCCCCAAGTCACTTCAGTCAATGAAAATAACTCATATTACTGTAAATGATTTAACCCTCTTGCATTAAAAAACAAACAAAGGCTTAATGACCTAACTAATCACTAATGGGTAAAATATGAATACTCTAATTATATCATATCCCAAAAATCAAAGAGACAAATAAATGGAACTGGGATGTTTCCACTGTAATCCGCAATCATATGGCCACCTACCAAGCACAGGAAAACATGCTGCCTTACAGTCATTTGGCCAAAAAGGAAAATATTCAAGGTGATCAAAATTTCTTAAAAATACAGACTTATTCACTTTTAATTAAAGAATAGTTGGCAAACAATAGTACATTAGTTTCAGATACATAACATAACACAGTGATTTAAACTCTATATATTACGATATGCTAACTACCATCTGTCACCATACAAGGCCATGACAACACCATTGATTATATTCCCTATGCTGTTCCTTTCATCCCCGTGACTCATTCATTTCACAAATGGAAGCATGTATCTCCCATTCCCCTTCACCCATTTTGCCCATATCCCTAAACCCCTCCTGTCTGGCAACCACTAGTTTGTTCTCTGAATTTATGAGTCTGTCCCTAAATGCAGCCTTATTTTAGAAGACACAGTCTTCTTAATAAGCATGCAATACTCAATGCTTAAAATAAAATGAAACATCCTGCTAAAAGCTCTTCATGGGACAGATCTGGTTTTATTCATACTTCATCCCCACATATAAATTACCTTGCATATGACTGGAACTTAATATGTATTTGCTGAATAAATGTCAAAAAAAGTTTAATTAGTCAAAAGAATTAGCCAAAAAAGAAAAATGTTGTATTTTCCCCATTGTGTTTTATAAAGGGCTCATATTGAAACTTTTCTCAAAAATGGTCAATGGCTCCCCATCACAAAAAATTAAAAGGTCCAAATTTCTCTGTGTAACATTCAAGGTATTTCATAGCTTGGCTATACCCACCATTCTAAAAGTACTTCATCTCAAACCACAGAGAGACAACTATCAAAAACATCCTGTCATGACTTTACTCAAGCTGCGGATTTCCTCCTTCACCCTTGAACATTTGAACCACCAATACTAGAATAATCTCATCTAATCTCCACCAGCTCAAATATTAGCTCTCTCACAAAGCATTTCAGATACCTGTCATGCTGGAATTAAACTCTCCCCATCCAGTATTCCCGTATTACTTTGTGCCTTTGTTACAGCATTAATCAGTGATAAACAGCTTAGCCTGTTGCATATTCAAATACTAAAAACTGTCTTTTGTGGCTTCTCACACCCAGCTGTAGATCCTGTCACTACTGTAAGCTGATAATGTTAGCTTTACTATCCAACAGCTTACAGTGGAATCTGAACATGTTTATCTGGCCCTCTCCTTGTTCTTCAAGAACTATACCTTGAATACAATGTATACCCACCAAGATTAAAGCCAAAATAAGGCCCAAGGAAGATATGTGAGTTGCTATACCATTCAAGGAAAGAAAAACAAAATCAAGAGGTCTTTATATTCTTGTGACAGACAAATGGATTTCTTCCCACACAGTTTTTCCTCTTAAAGAGTTAAAAACAATACAGGATGCCTGGGAGGCTCAGTTAATTAAGCTCCCAGCTCAGTTTCAGCTCAGGTCAGATCTCATGGGTGGTGGGATGGAGCCCCTCTTGGGGCTCTGCGCTCACTGGGGAGTCTGCTTACAGATTCTCTCCCTCTGCTCATACCCCCATTCCCATGCTTGCTCGCACATTCTCTTTTTCTCTCTCAAATAAATAAATCTTTGAAGGAGTTAAAAAACAATCAAATCTTTGCAATCAAACAGCATAAAAAATGCCAAGTACAATGAGGACAATGACTTCTTAATGACTGGACCATAACAATCATTTTCTATCTCTTTTGAATTGAAAGAGAATTTAACCCCCAACCTCAAAGTGGCAAGCATCTCCAATTCTTCATCATGGCAGTAGCTAAAGGAGTACACTAAACATGACTGTTTCAAAGGAAGGTCAATTTCTTTTGTTTCCTATCCTTTTTTACATGCAATCCCCTAATCCCCTCATGAAGATGTGAAGACCCTAATACATGCTCATAGGCAGATGAGAGAACAACTGTTTTGCAAAATCTAAACAGCAATAACAGATAATGTGCTTCTTGCCACAAGAGAAAATAAGAGATGATGCATTCTAGGAAATCAATTAAGATGATGTATCTTAAAAGCAGTAAAGAAAGCTTACAACTTTCCTAAACTAAAAAGCACCTCATAAAAAAATTCTATCATTCTAGATGCTTTCAGAATGTTAATTTTGAAAACAGAGTTTAATTAACTCCAGAATTACATATTTGTGGTCCATTCTCATCAGTAACGATCCTTACAACATAGAAAAATAAGTAGCAAACAAAAAGAAACAAAGAAATCTGAATAATTCTTTTTTTTAATGTTAAAGGGCAGTCATAAATTAGTCCAGTACCTCTGCATTCCTCGTTATAAATACTAATTTTACCAAAAGTATGCAGCACACTGTAAGGGAGCTAGGAAATAACATACTCTTTTCTCACATTCTTAGACAAACCTATTTAGAATAGGAAAATAAGAAGTGTCATAAAAAGATCAGAACAGGACTCTGAACTGCAAATAAAGACAATGTAACAAAATTCAAATGGAATAGGAGAAAGTGTGGATGAAAGAGTTCTTAGCATTCTCACCTTTAATTTATTACCTATACACAAGTATCATGCTATGTTTTTTCTCGACAGTTAACAAGTTATATGTTTCAATTAAAACTGCACAAAACTGACATCAGCTGGCCTCAGGGGATGTCAAATACAGCTGTTTGTTTTTAATAGTAACCTTGTGAATTTTCATCTGGGAATTTTCAATTCTGCTTATATATGTTATCATAATACAGTAAAAGTGGCCCAATTTTTCCCAAGTGTTAGCTTCACTGATAAGAAGGAAGGAAAGGAAGGGACGCCTGGGTGGCTCAGTTGGTTAAGCGGCTGCCTTCGGCTCAGGTCATGATCCCAGCGTCCTGGGATTGAGTCCCACATCGGGCTCCTTGCTCGGCAGGGAGCCTGCTTCTCCCTCTGCCTCTGCCTGCCACTCTGTCTGCCTGTGCTCGCTCTCTCGCGCTCTCTCTCTCTGACAAATAAATAAATTAAAAAAAAAAAAAAGGAAGGAAGGAAAGGAAAAAAAGAAGAAAGGAAGGCAGGCAGCAGGCAAGCCAACAGGTTGTCAGGGCACCTATGAAGCTGAGATAGCACCCCCAAAGAAGCCTCTGCCTAGCCATGAGGGAAGGTGAAGCCTGCTGACACACCCTTAAAAAGGAGGTGCCAAATAACATTCCTCTACCTGCCTCTAACCAATCCCACTGGAAAGCATTTTGAACATGACATGTATTCATCTGCAGCTGGCCCAAAGCATGGACTGAAAAAGAATATACTTCATAAAAATCCATTTTGTAAACTTGAACCTAAGTGCATCAGATTCCAAAACTGTTGCATTACATTACCAAAAAGAAGTGTGTTTCACCATATGCTTTAAGAATACCTAAACAGCTGGGTTGTTGTTTTTTTTTTAAGTTTTTAAGCGAATTTGCATGCATTTATATTTTAATACTAGTGAAACATTTTCATGCAAGAATTTTTATTTTTCCATTCATATCCCTGAGCAGCTAACTTTAAAAGAATACAATCAAACTGTATTACCTAGTAAAAAATCTGAACATTTACTTTTCCTAGTATGAGTGCTGGTCTTTTGTTTATCTAAAAAGAGAAGTGAGGTGCCTGGATGGCTTGGTAAGTTGAGCATCTGACTCTTGATTTTGGCTCAGGTCATCATCTCAGGGTCATGAGATTAAGCCCCGTGACAGGCTCTGAGTTCAGTGCAGGGTCCATTTAAGATTCTCTCTCTCCCTGTCCCTCTGTTCATCTTCCCACTTATCAGCGTGCTAGAAAGAGAAAAGAGAGAGGAAGGAAGAAAGGAAGGAAAAGAAAAGAGAGAGGGAAAGAGACAGATGGAAATAGAGAGACAGAGAGAGGAAGGGAGGAAAGAAAGAAGAAAGAACCTTAAGAAAAAAAAAAGAAAACAGAGAAGTGAAACTGTCAGTTACTGAACTAAGGTTCTATCGCAAGCATTTCAATCTTCACATTCCATTCCTTTTCAGAGGAAGTAATGAAAAAACCTGTATTGTGTTTGCTTTTTATGGTTTTATTGTTTTGTTAAATATATCAGTATACTAAAAATATCCACTGATTTGCAACAAATAGAAAAGCTATCATATGAAAAAAAATCCAAGAACAGAACTTCATAATTCTTAAAACATCAATAGTAAAAATGTTAGTAAGAAAATGTATTCTTTCCTTCTTATTTCTATAACTACATCAGTACAAAAAGAAAGGTAAAAATCCCACTGCAACTCACAGGGAATACACACACATACCTCTGAGGGCAACGAGCAGTTCAGAAGGTACTACTATATGTTACCCTGGTTAGAATCAAGTTAATGGGGAAAGAAATACCTCTTCCCATAAGCAAAAATGTCTTTGGAGTATGGCAAAGCAAAAATTAGCCAACACACAAAGCTGTGAGTATATACATTCAGTCTCTCATTATACACCACTGATAACCAATCTTATATAGAAGTTTTCTGCACCTTCAACCTACTCCATTCGCATACATTAAAGTGCATTTCTATTTTGATCTCTGTTGTACTTGGCCACAGTATCTGTGTTCCTTCTGCAGTGAATTCTGATATGGGAAACAAAGGCAGAAGAAAAATTATTAAATTTCCTTACTACCCACAGCCCACTGACAAGTCCTTGAAACAGAGTGACATTCTTCTAGGGACTCAACTACCTCGATGTTAATACTTTGTTAAGGGCAAACTGTAACCTTAGCCGAACCCACAGAATGCTGTTAAGTCTACTTTAACATATAGAAATTCCTTTAGAAATTGCCTTTATCTTTAAACTCCCAAGATATATGTTGGCAATCATCACCCAAGCATATGGCACACCAATACACATCTGAAGGGTCTCATGACTAAGGTTTTATTAGATGGTAATAAATGACCTTTACCCCACAATAGCTAGCCCCCTCAAGGTCCTGGAAACCTTTCTTTGAAAATTCCTTAGAGACTTACTGTTATCCCTAACACCCTCCAAACATGAAAGTATATAATGGGCCACTCCGTATAACCCCATTGCAGCTCTTTCTGCCCACAAGTCCTGCCCCATACTTTAATAAAACCACCTTTTTGCACCAAAGTCTCAAGAATTCTTTCTTGGCCATTGGCTTCAAATCCAAATATCTTTTCTACATCAAATTCCTCCTCCTATAACTCTGCCTCAGAGAATAGCAGCTCATAGGGCACTTCGAGGAATGAGCATACAGCACCACCTGTTCTCATGTAATCTGCAGAATAACCCCGGAAGACAAATAGGAGGCCTGTTAACCTGCACATGAGGGGTCAAGAATGCTGCCTGCCATACCTGAGCCCTGCCATACACAGTGTTCATCAAATGGGGAAGAGGCACCACAATTCTTAGAAAAGGACTATAAAGAAGTGAGGGATGGCAGGAAGGGAAGAGTGGAGGTGGAACAGGAGGAGGAATAAGGCTCACAGATTACAGTAAAGCACTGTGCAGGCCCCTCCCTGCTCGACCTGAGCCTTGAGAAAACCTATTCCCACAAGTCACCCTTTACCTGCCCATTCTGTCCCAACTTCCAGGGGAAAACCTTGCAAAAGGAAAGATCAGCTGGCAAAGAATTCCAGAACTATGTTCCCACCTTATTCATTCACAGACTTTTAAACTAGGAACCTGACCCAGGGCCCCAGACAAAAGCTGGGGAGAGGCACTGAAGAAGAGTCACATCACCTAAGAGCCAAGAGCTAGAAAGGGATTGAGTTGGGTTGAGGTTTCCTCTCTCCAGGGTCATTGTCCAGGAGGTGCACCTGCCCTTAGCCCTAGGTCATATAGATTCAAAAATACACCTTTTAAATGTCTCAGAGAGGGGGGGACAAGATGGTGAGGAACTAGAAGGAGGCACTGTTTCAACGTGTACCCTAAAATGAGCTGATTACCTTCCAAGGAACTCCGATCACCCATGAAATCAGCCTGAGATCAGAATTATACACGTCTAGATCTCTACTGGGGCAGAAGACGCCAGTGGGCAGGTAAAGCGGAGTGGGAACGTCGGACTAGTATCGGAAGATAAACAAAAGGGGGATGGAGCCACCAGAAGCAACCCATTGGAAATACCCCAATATGAGAGTCCACTGCATCTGGGGACCAGCATTAACTTGAAGTCTGGTAGAAAGCACTCAAAAAGAGCAAAGGATAGCGGGGTGAAATTATGGGAATTGGAACAGTTAGGGACAGGGGCTTAAGTCCCCGGACTGAGGACAGACACCCCTGGCACTGAGCCAGAGAGAGTGTGGCGGAGAAACCAGGTCTTGGTCCCTGAGCCACGAGGGAAAGCGCCAAAGGGCGTTTGGTGTGCGGGAGGGGGTGGGAGCCTGGCCAGCCGGCAGAAACAGCCTTTTTGCAGTCCCCATGAGTGTGCCACCGTGCTATCAGAGCCTGCGCCCCACAGCCTCCCCTGAGAGAGGCGCGCAGAAGCGCCAGCCCAGTGCTCTCAGACCCCCAAAGTCTGAGTGCTCACAGCCCGGGCCAGCAGGAAAATCTCAGTGTGCAATCGCTGCTTGGAACCTCTCTGGCAGTCTGGAGCTGCCCAGACAGCCGCTGCTATTGTGGTTTTGGGTACAAGCAGGAGTTCCTGTGTCCCCAGGGACCACGCCTGGGAACGTGCTCTGCCATGGGCCAAGGGAGAACTTATGTGCTCTGCAGCACCCAGAGGGGAACAGACTGGGGCTTCTCTCTGAGAGGGAGGTTTGGGTGAAGTCTGCATTCCTCTAAACCTCCAAAAACCATCAGGAGCTGCCAAGGGGAGAGAAAACAAACTAACAAACATAAAAACCACCAGAGAACAAAAGCCCGAAAAACCGGTTTCCTCAGAGCCCACCCCCTTGAGGGGGGTGGGAGGACTTAACTCAGGAAACACTGCCTCAAAACCCACGCAGCAGGCCCCTCCCCCAGAGAGACAAACAGGGGGAAAACAACAACAACAACAAAAGAGAACAACCACTACTACTTCATAGATACAACTTTTATTTTTAATTCGTTCCCACTATTCTGGTTCATTTTTTAAATTTTTATTTTATTTTATTTTTTATATAGATTTTTTTTAGCCTATTTACCATCACACTGAGAGGTCCAGTACATAAACTTCCATAATAACCTTTTAACCTGAACTTTTTGATACATATACCCGTGTTTTCCTTTTGCTTTTCTATTTTACTTTATTTAAAATTTTACTTTAGTTTAGCTTAGATCATTTTCTTTATTTTTATTTGTTAATATTCGTATAGAGTTAAACTTCGAGGTAATCCCCTTTCCCCAATCAATGCTACCCCTACAGGGTACAACCAATATTTAATCCCCCATTATCTTACAAAGTTGAGTCCTTTAACAAAGATATCAAGATACATCCAGGAAGAATCAAAATAACCTTCCTCCCACACACTGAGAATTTATAACCACTCTCCCATCTTTTTCTTCCGCCAGTGTTTCTGTGTATTTGTGTTTGTCCTGGTAGTAGATAAGTCTTAAACTTGGGGTTCTTTTTGAAGAGGCTCTTTGTTTGTTTGTTTGTTTGTTTTGCTTCTACATATATATGTATATATTTTTTCTTCTCTTGTCATATACTTTTATCAGTCTTTTTGTTTGTCTGTTTTTGCTTGTATACTTCACAAATCTTACCATGAGGCGCATTTGGGCTGAGCCTTCTCTTTTATCTACTTTCTTTTTCCTGTCTCTCTCTCTCTCTCTCTCGTTTTTTTCCTCTTTCTCTCTTTCTTTTTTTCTTTCCTTTGGGTGGGGACTCTTGATTGCTCAGAAGCGTTCCAGGGTGCACCTTGATTGCACCACGGTCGATACATCCAGCTACATCCGTTCAGCCATCTCTCACCAAAATGACTAGGAGGAGGAATGCCCAACAGAAGAAAAATTCAGAGGATGGGCCTTCTGCAACAGAGCTAATGGCTACCGACATAGACATTATGTTGGAAAGGGAATTCAGGCTAACAATTATCCAGGCAATAGCTAGGTTGGAGAAAGCCATGGATGACCAAATAGAATTATTAGGGCAGAACTGAAAGCCACCAGGGATAACGTTCACAATGTTAGGGCAGAACTGAAAGCCACCAGGGATGATGTTCACAATGCTCTCAATGAGTTCCAATCTAATCTAAATTCTCTAAAAGCTAGGGTAACTGAGACAAAAAATAGAATTAGTGATCGGGAGGACAAACAGATAGAGAGAAAGGATCAGGAAGAAGCCTGGAACAAACAACTTAGAAGCCACAAAAACAGAATTAAGGAAATAAATGATGCCATGAAATGTGTCAACGTCAGAATATTGGAATCCCTGAAGGGGAGGAGAAAGAAATAAGTCTAGAAGATATAGTGGAACAAGTTCTCCATGAAAATTTTCCAAATCTCGCAAATGGAACCAGCGTTCATGTACTACAGGCAGAACGCTCCCCACCCCCCGCCAAGATTTTAGATTCTCGAAAGTCCTCGAGACACCTGAGAGTAAGAATGAGGAATTATAATTCTAGAGAAACTCTCATGAAGGCAGCTAGGATAAAGATGCTCCTTACATACAGAGGAAAGCCCATCAGATTAACATCATACCTGTCCATAGCAACCTGCCAAGCCAGAAAGGGCTGGCAAGATATATTCAGGGCACTAAATGAAAAAAACATGCAGCCAAGAATACGTTATCCAGCAAGACTGACATTCAAAATGGATGGAGAGATAAAGAGTATCCAAGACCGGCAAGGCGTAAAAGAGTATGTGAGCACCAAGCCAACACTGCAGGAAATATTAAGGGGGGTTCTAAAAAAGAGGAAAAATCCTAAGAATTTTATTGAACAGAAATATGGAGACAATCTACAGAAAGAAAGACTTCAAGAGTAACACGATGTCAATAAAAATGTATCTATCAATAATCACTCTCAATGTGAATGCCCTAAATGCACCCATAAAACGACACAGGGTTGCAAACTGGATAAAACGACAGAACCCATCCGTATGTTGTCTACAAAAGACCCATTTCGAACTTAAGGATACACCCTGATTGAAAGTGAAGGGATGGCGAAGCATCTTTCATGCCAATGGCCTCAAAAGAAGGCTGGGGTAGCAATTCTCATAGGAGATAAATTAGATTTTAAACTAAAGACTGTAGTCAGAGATACAGAAGGACACTACACATTCTTAAAGGGACTATCCACCAAGATGATCTATCAATTGTAAATATCTATGCCCCCAGTATGGGAGCAGACAATTACATAAGAAAACTATTAATCAAGATAAAGAGTCATATTGATATGAATGCATTGATAGCAGGAGATCTTAACACGCCTCTCTCAGTAACAGATCATCCAAGCAGAAAATAAATAAAGAAACAAAAGCACTAAATGACACATTGGACCAGATGGACCTCATAGATATATACAGAACATTCCACCCTAAAACAACAGAATACTCATTCTTCTCAAGTGCACATGGAACCTTCTCCAGAATAGACCACATACTGGGTCACAAATCAGGACTCAGCCGATACCAAAAGATTGAGATTATTCCCTGCATATTCTCAGATCACAATGCTTTGAA
>PISX010025346.1:0-26300 GCA_004024625.1 Mellivora capensis | reverse complement strand
CATTGAGATACCACCTCACACCAGTTAGAATGGCCAAAATTAGCAAGACAGGAAACAACATGTGTTGGAGAGGATGTGGAGAAAGGGGAACCCTCTTACACTGTTGATGGGAATGCAAGTTGGTGCAGCCACTCTGGAGAACAGTGTGGAGATTCCTCAAGAAGTTAAAAATAGAGCTTCCCTATGACCCTGCAATTGCGCTACTGGGTATTTACCCCAAAGATACAGATGTGGTGAAAAGAAGGGCTATCTGTACCCCAATGTTTATAGCAGCAATGGCCACGGTCGCCAAACTGTGGAAAGAATCAAGATGCCCTTCAACAGACGAATGGATAAGGAAGATGTGGTCCATATACACTATGGAGTATTATGCCTCCATCAGAAAGGATGAATACCCAACTTTTGTAGCAACATGGACAAGACTGGAAGAGATTATGCTGAGTGAAATAAGTCAAGCAGAGAGAGTCAATTATCATATGGTTTCACTTAGTTGCAGAGCATAACAAATAACACGGAGGACATGGGGAGATGGAGAGGAGAAGGGATTGAGGGAAATTGGAGGGGGAGATGGACCATGAGAGAGTATGGACTCTGAAAAACAAACTGAGGGTTTTGAAGGGACGGGGGGTGGGAGGTTGGGGGAGCCAGGTGGTGGGTATTATGGAGGGCATGCATTGCATGGAGCACTGGGTGTGGTGCAAAAACTATGAATTCTGTTACGCTGAAAAGAAATTTAAGAAATATTAATCTCTGCCATAATCTTTAACATTTATTTGTAGAAAACACTATGGCTTTGGCATTTTAGGAAAACTTTTATAAATCACTCAATACAAATAAATTCTAATGTGGCAGGAAGAGAAACAAATTAGTGGGCTTAGCTACACTTCCAGCACCATAGAAATATTTATAGCTCTCAAAACACAGACCTGCACACAGAAAGTTAATGTATTGCTGATTCGTTTGATTGAGTCTATATACCTAAATTCATATTTGTTCTAATCATTGCTTAATAACTTTAAATTAATACATTTAAGCACTGGTTCATAAACTATGTGTCTTTCTTAGGAGAGAGTGGTAAAGTGTCAAAAGGAAGATTCTTACATTTTTCTGCTTTGATATCTTGAAGTTTAGGGAAAGAGAAAATAGAGCATGAGGTAAAAATGCAATCTGATTTGAAGTTGGTATTCTTAGCCCAGTAATTCCAGCTAGCAAGGCAGTTAGCTGATTCAAAATAGTACCCTTCTTAAAGACAAAACTAGTATCTGTATATGTGTGTATGCACATGTATATGTATATGTATATGTATATGTATATGTATATATATATATGTATATATATTTAACAGGTGCATACTTACACATATGTATATTTAGAATTTCAAACACATATTTTCTTCTGAAATGGGGCTCACATATTTTGGTTTGTTTTATTGGTTCACTTTGCTGTTGCCAAAGAACAAAACCACGCCCCAAGCAAATCCTGTCTTCCATCAGGAGACTTATTAATGTTTCATGTAGCAAAAAACTTAAAAGATGTTCTCCTCTATGCAAGGAATATATTCGCTGACCAGCTTATTCTGCTCCCTGCCATCTTTTTAAGAACTCAGCCACTCTAGCAGTTGAATTTACTAACTTCGGAATCATTACCATCCTGGACAAGTATTACTGGACAAATTAAAATATATCAGTAAATCAAGTAGCCCCATCAGCTGAATAACTAATTTATCATATAATAAAGCATATAGTTCATCTACTCTCAGTCAGGATATCTGCTGGACACTAGGAATCCTGGTAGAACATCAGACATATGTGTCTCCAACATCAGAAACACAGGCAGTTACCAGACCCTACAATCAGTTCCATGACAGAAGCATGTGATTTCTAGAAGGTTTTTTCGAAATATGAGCTGAATAGAGAAAGCTGAAGGGAAATATGTATAACCAGAGCCAATATCTTTATTTTACACTGGTAAATAAATACACAAATGTACTTTCACTTTTTTATAAGAGTGCAATACGTAAGCATCTACTCAAGTGGGTGACGGTAACTATTTTTCCTAAACTAGGCACCCATTAGTATGCCTTAATAAATACTTATGTGAATTATACTCATACCCTTTTTTTAAAGATTTATCTATTTATTTGAGAGGGGGAAGGAGCACATGAGTGGGGGAGGGGCAGAGGGAGAGGGAATCTCAAGGAAACTTCCTGCTGAGTGCAGAGCTGGAAGGATGTGGGGCTCGATCCTGGGACCTGGAGATCATGACATGAGCTGAACCAAGAGTTGGACACTCAAGAGACTGAACCACCCAGGCACCACCGCACTCACTCTTTTTAAAAGGCTCTGGATTCTTATGAGTTTCTGGGGGGAAAAAATAATGCTATTTTGCAGAGATACCCTTAATAAACCAATGCATTCTACTGATTTCAGAAAGCTAAGAGCTAAATATTATTTTGAATTTGATAGAATAATACAAGTAAAAATATTTTATTTTTCTGACCTCTGAAGACTAACATTACCCTTTATCAAGCTGATATTCAGTGTGTGCGCGCGCGTGTGTGTGTGTGAGAGAGAGAGAGAGGATGAGAGAGAGAGAAAGAGGGAGAATATCTATGGTGAGGACTATGGAAGGTGAAGGTTTTCATTTTCTGTTAATTTTTATAAATTATTTTTAAAAATTGGTAGAAATGAGATGCAACAGCTACTAATTGTCTTTGTGCCTCTTATCTAGAAAGAACTGAAAGAAGGAGCTTCTTCTTTGTGCTGAGACCGCATTCTAGAGACATTTTTCATGTCCTGGCAGGTGCTTCAGACTTTTCTCTTCTGGTATTTAGTTTTTATTTACAGGGACACTTTCTATTTAAAGTGGACACAACCAGAGGCTTTGGAGACATACAGGAGCAGGTTTGGGCTGGATGGTCTGAGTACAGTGGTCATCTGTGAAACGAGGCCTTAACATTTATTTTATTAAGATATTGCTACTTAATGTATGTGAACTGCCCACCCAGTATGAAGTAAATGTCCCATGACTAGGAGCTATCATTACTATCTAGCTATTTAAAACACCTTTGCACTTATTCTCCTCACATTAATTAAGGCTTTTAATTAATATCAGCTGAGGCATAGTCAAAGTAATTGCTTTCCAGTACGAGAGGGCAGAGACCATTGAAATAGGTCCAGTTTCTACAGTGTTATTTACTAATGTATGCTCAAAGTCAAGTGATTTGTATTCTTATCCAGGATACTCATAACTCAGAAGATGATCAATTCAATAGGTAAGAACTGCCAAGATAGTAAATGGATGATTTTGGACTAATATTATCCAAAATTCCTTCAGTAAAGAATTGAAATATTTATGAAACTCTGTTTCCTGACAAGCTGTTTAAAGCATATTTTTGCTTTCTGCTACCTCTTTGCAGTAAAAAAGAATATTCATGAATAAATCTAATGAGAATAAAGCATGACCTCAATAAGGAAAGGTACAAATTATAATTGGAAGTTATAGAAGAATGTGAATAAATGACTAAATGTATCCTATTCCTAAGAGAAAATTAAATATCATGAAGTTATCAAATCTCCATATTTAAAATATACTAAGTCCAACAAAATGCCAAGAGTATTTTTCTTACTAGTTAGTAGCTACATAAGTCACCTAAAATTATATATATTGAAAGAATTAAAAAAACTCATCTTAAAATATATTAAAATACAGCATAAAATTTAAATGATTATATTATCAAATTAATCTGTAGATCTTGTAGAAGGATAAATATTCCATCAGTAGATAATTTCTTACACTAAAATCTTCCATGGAATTAAGGCAATACCAGAAATCTGAGAAACAGAAAGATTTATCAAATTATTATAACTGAGTACCAATTGGGACTTAAATTCCTTTAGCTTCAAGCAACACCATTTACCAGTATAAATTATTAATGATTTAAAAAGTAAAAATTTTAAAAGAAGGATATATCAAAAACACCACCAAAAAAGCCAAAAAAATACCAAAACAAAATAAAACAAAACAAAAAACCTCTAAAATGAAAGAAGAAAAAAAAAAAAGCAATTTAAAAACCTGACTTAAAAATTGAGCTCTGTGCTGACCACTACTTCCCAGCTGCTAGATTGTGCCCTCTCATTCAGAATATTCCTCTGATATATGAGATGTGTCTTTTGCTCTTCTTATTTATATTCCTCTGTACATCTCTTAATGAATATTAGATGTTCTCAGGGTAAATTCACAAAAGGGAAAATAAGGAAATAATAACCTTTGTGGGTGAGATGCATGTCATTTGTTCATAACTACTTCCTAGAACTTACCATCATTCTTGTACATAACTGGCATTCATTCAGGGTTTCTGAATAAATGAATAATTGGATGAAAACAAGAATACCATTGGCGAGTCACGGTAGCTTTGAAAGAATCAAGAAACAGAACAGCACAGCTGGAAAAAAGAGTTAAGAATTGACTTAGTTGAGTCTTTTAATTTGCAGAGGAAGAAACTGAAGCCCAAAATAAGGAAATGACATACACCAGATCACATGGTGTGTAATGAGCAGAGGGTAAGTAAATGAATATTAATACTTCCCTTCGATATTTTCCTCTCTCAACCAGAACATCCAAAATAACTGAAGTTGTGATTACAAACCAGTTAAGAAACACACTTTTTCTTCACATTTTTAAAATTTAGTTATTTCAGAGACATAAGCAGAGAGTTTACTGAGGTAAATCATTTTTTTTTAAGAAACACAGTATGATAGTAAATTTTATTTGTTCAAGGGCTCACATTGCAAGCATTCAACCAAACATGGCCATTGAGTCCAGGAGCCCACATTTGCATATTTAGGAAGAAGAAGCAAATGATGATCCATGAACATGGATGAAAACTAAAGGCTCACAGTTCTATTTTTATTTTTTGTATTTGTTGTATTTATAAAATATATATTTGTATTTCTACAGCCTAGAAGCCAGAAGTCACAGGTCTTTAAGGTCTTTCTGAATGTCCTAAAAGGTATGTGCATTTTTCTTGAGCTGAGTGCCCTCATCATCATTCAGCTTCTGGCTAATCACAATGATTAATCCCCACGAGTTCAGGGTACATGGAAGGCTCAGGAAGACTTACTTCTCCATGCCATCTGTTCCCTATACCATCGTTCACACTGGATGAGTGTTGGATAGACTTTCAACATGGATTAGATGAGACCAACCACACTTAATCCAACAGCCCAGCTGATATATCCTTTTAGCTTGATGACTTCATAGGCACTTTCGATCACCTCTTATGCTTTTCCCTCCAATTTTCACTGTCATTGTCTGTTCCCATTTCTGGATTCAGTTCCTGGAGACAAACAGCTGCCACATTCACTCCACTCCACACAGCCACATTTGAGTTGCCATATTCTCCCAAAATCCATCCATGGCAGCTGCTGGGATGAATGCTAAGTTTTTCAGCCATAAAACAGCAAAATCTAGCAGCATCTAGATTACACCCACTTCCCATCACATGGTGCTTGGGTAATCCATTTAGTTTTCAGGTAACATATGTGAGAATATCCACTGGGTTGGAAACCACAATTATGATACAATCAGGACTGTACTTGACTATCTGAGGAATAATGCATTTGAAGATACTAACATTCCTCTGCACCAGATTGAGAGGGCTCTCCCCCTCCTGGAGGTCAACTACTACAGTTACCACCACAATCTTAGAATTGACATTACAGAGTAATCGTTGTCTGCTGCAATTTTAGGTGTCTGAAGAAATAAGCTCCTATGTTGCAGATCCATCATTTCTCCTCTGAGTTTATCTTTCAAAACATCCATCTGCACAAGTTCATCTGCCAGAGGCTTTCCCAGAATGTTGATGGCACAGGCCATGCCAACTGTGTAACACCCACTACAATGATCTTGTTGTTGGGATGGTTGCCTCTTCTTCTTGCAACTGGTGCAATGTTTTGTTGTTGTTGTTCTAGAAAGAGAGAGAGGGAGAAAGAGGGAGAGAGAGCAGGAAAGCTGAGGAGGGGCAGAGGAAGAGGGAGAGAGAGAATCCCAAGAAAATTCTACACTGAGTGCAGAGCCTAACATGGGGCTTGATCTCACAACCCTGAGATCATGACCAGAGTGGAAACCAAGAGCTGGAAGTTCAACCAATTGGGCCACTGAGGCACCCACGGTGCAAATCAGTTTTTCCTCAGAGTTGCTATCATGCCCAGGACAGAAACAGCTGTAGGAATCATGAGAAGAAGACAATGTGGCAAATACATTCTACCTACTACCCAGAAAGAATTTGGGAAGTTTTCTGAACTCTCTACCATTGTTAGCTTTCAGTATGAGGCCTAGAAATGAAAGCACTCTACCTAATATAAGCTTATTTGTTAGAAGAAGAGGGCAGGAGCTCAGCTCTCCTGGGTCCATGTTTAATGTTCTTTCCACCATACTCATATTAACCAGAACATTTCTTACTGAAACACAAAAGTACTAAGGAGAGAAAACAGGACCCAACAGCATTAAATCTTAAGAATAAGTGGGGGGGGGGAAACCTTGTATTTAAATAAACTTGTTAAAATCAATACTTCAAAAGGATATATAAAATAGGATATATTTATTCAATCAGCATTTATTTGGCTAGCATACTTTTATTACTCAGCTACCATAGGAAGACACAATTCAAGGTGTGGGAGATATAATGATGAATAGATCAGAAGTTGTTCCTGCCCTGCCCTAAGGGTCAACAATGAGATTGAGATAGCACAATCTGCCACTCTAGGGATTGGGCAACTTTGGAGCAAAAATGTGACCACTTACCTGGACCATTCTGGTTCACTAAAATTAACTGAGGAACTGAGATTTTAAGAAATATAAGTTAAAAAAATCATTTCTAAGAGGAACTATTTTCATGTGACAAGCCTCTGAAGTTAATTTCTGAATTTTTACATAGAAAACCCTGCACTTTAACAACCACAAATCCAAACCCGTCTTCAATCTCTAGATCAACCATCAGCCCTCACTAAAATACACATGAGGCTGTCTTCAATGACTTCCACTAAATAGAATCAATCCATCTGAAATAAAAATAAGATCTTTGGGGAAGGTAAAAGTAGAAAGTTGTAGGAATCTTTGAGGACTAGCAAGTACTTCCCAGTAAATTTTTGCCCAGTAAAGATCCAGGTCTGTATACATATCCACGCTTTTTTTGAAGAATTTTCAGAGCAGTGATATCAAGAAGGCTCCAGTATTTGAATGGAAACATGTTGGATATCATTCTAGAATGGAGATGAAGGCTCTGGCTTTCCTAAAGTGATCTCCTAAAAAGGAAATTCTACACAAGCAATGTATAGTAGAGTCAATTGACCCTGCCATTGGGCAGCCCTAGTTTCCGGGGAAATATACATAGCACAGAGAAGAGAGCCAAGGATAGATATCAGCTCCTTGTGGGGCTTTGTTAAGATGAGTCTGGGGGTGCCTAGAAATTACTATACTTTCTCTTCCTTTAGGGAAGAAGAGCTAAGGGGAACTGAATTACAGAAGGAAGCAGGATGCTAGATCAGCCTGAGTTGACAAGGTATCTCTAAAAATCTAAGAGAATAAAAGATCAGAAGCAAGGGTGACAAGCGTAAGGCTACCAGAAAGCCAGAGCCCAAAGAAAACTTAGGAAGGATGATCATTCTAGGAACTAGAATCCTGCTGTGCTTTAACCAGGACTGCTAAGGGTTTGTAAGCTTTACATAGTACAGCAGGCACTATGCTTACTGCTCTGTATTTCTGTTTAAATCCTTACAGCTCAATGAGTTTCCATCTATTCTGTCCCTGACAATTTATCCTACACTGATGTACCCAAACACCTGTACTCTCCTTGACCCCTCGATGTTTCTCTACAGCATGGACCTCCTTTACTATCGGCCACCTAACTCTTAATGAAGTTGTTTTCATATTTAAGTAAAATTACTTCTTCCTTTGTTCATCTTTCCTATTTATGGGTTTTCCAAGAGAACAACTGAAATATAAATGCCTCTTTGTTAAATAAGGGGGGGAGATATGATATTTACCCAAAGGGCACTTTTTACAAAAGGACTACTGTACACATCAATGAATATAAAACTGGAAATAGCCTTGGAAGAAGGTCAAGGTCTTAGCTAATACTCTTCTTTTCTTGCCCTGCTCTGTAATCATCAAAGATCTAGTGCATGGTCTCCATAGGGCAGCCAGTAAAGAAGACCAGAGGCAGGAACTATGATGTCAGATGACAGAGAAATCTATGATTCCTGGCCTGGCTGCTCTTAACGGTTTCTACAGACATGTAAGGCTGCCTTCCTCATCAGTCAGTTCAGGCCTGTGACAACAATCGCTCATCTTGTCACTAAAATCAAGGAAGATGCACGAAAGCCAGCTCTGGGCAAAGGTTGGTATTGACTTTAACATAACACAGCTTAGCATCACAGCAGACGTGGCAAAGAAAAGGGAGTGAAGAACAAAGAATCTCGAAATAACAAAAAAAGGTCACAGAGGACAGTATATTCCCAGTTCTCTTGTCTCAGTTGGTTCTTTGGACTGAGTATTTTAACCAGCTTCCCTATTACAAAGGCCATCTCTGATTAAAACAAAGATGAAGGAAAGGACATGCCTGTTGTCTGCGACGGCTTCATGTCTTATGTGTGTATCAGGTGCACATCTGCATGCGTAACTGTCTCTATGTGTACACGAGAGCCAATGCGGGATTGTGTAGCATCACACTAGCTTCTTGAAACAAGCTCTCTGGGTTATCATGGAACAGCTCTAATAACAAGAACATCTAAGACATACGCCTGTTTGCCTCGTACTAAACTTAAGATATCTAACTTTACATTCAACTTTTATGACTTCCTCTGCCTCCCCTCTACTTAAGGATCCAGAACATTTACCTCCTGGAAGAGAAGCTCTGGCTGTTCCCTTTGCCCTCTCTCTTTTCCTTCCTCCAAACTGTCTCCCCACCACCTGAAGAAGTGGCCAAGGTCCTTAGAGGAAGGGAATTTTCTTTTTCTAAAACATCCGGAGAGGGGTGAAGTAAACAGACAAGAAAACCCGGATTTACTGGTTACAAACGCAGAGTCTCAGGCCCCACTCCTGACCTCCGGAATCAGAACCTGCATTTGATGAGGCAAGTCATTCCTACGCACAGAGTGTGAGAATCACTGAGACAGTCTGTATACCTTATGTTAGAGAGAGAAAACTGAGGCTGAGAGATGGCAAGGACTGCCCAGGGAATAAGATATCCTTTTCTGATTTGAATCTTCTTTTCTCCAAACCTTGAAACTTCACAAGTATCATATTTGTGTTTCAGTAGGGGCTGGAGAAAGAAAAAAAAAGGTGAAATCTGAGAACTGACCCCACTGGTGAGTATTTTCAGGAGCCTGGGCCCCAGATGTGCCTGCCACCAGCACCCACTTCTGAATGCCTTCTAAAGGTGAACACTTTTGCTCCAAGGGCAGCCCATGGTATGTGCTCAGGTCCCAAAGCTTTCTCAACACAAAAAATTATTTTTGTCATTTTATTCTCAACTGTCAGGAAGTTCTCATCTGAAACCTCTTCTTTTCTTTTTTTTGGAGGGGGGGCAGGAGAGCTGTTTTCTGCTCCTCCTATGTGAGAGATGCAAATGCTCTCTTTGTATCATTTCTGTGCACACACTCTCCCCGCGTTTCTGGAAAGGCAGCTGCATTTCAGCCCATCACCAGCAGAGCCCTGGCTCACTCTCCCGGCTGTTGTTTTCCTTGCTCCAGCTCCTCGGAGTCTGCAATGCAGCAGAAAGTTCTCCTGTGGTTGCCCTGCTGCTGAGCTGTCCCGTTCTTAGTGACCAGCCGGCTTCCTCCGCAAACTGTTGGTGACGCTGTTCCATTTCTAAGGTCTCCAAAATATGGCTGGCAAAAAGTAGTTCTTTGCTTTAACAACTAGCAGGGAAAGGAGGACTTCAAAATGTATTTTATCTCATGTATTCAAACATCCGCATTTGGAGCCTGGAGTGGAGGCTCTTGCCGGAGGATGGCTCTGCCCCCCATGTGACACCACCCTGAATCCCTTCCCCTCCCCTCCAAGCTCTGAACTAAAAGAATGTGGAGGGTCTAAATAATAAATGTGAAAAATCATTCTCAATTCTCACCTTGAGAGAGGCAAAACTGGTCCTTTTCTCCCTCAAACAGATTTGAAATATGGCAATTCATACGGACCTCATTCGAATAACGGGAAGACATAACGGGCCTTTCTTTAAGTTGACAGTAAATGGCAGGGACTCGGGAAACAGTTGGGTTTGGGTTTGGGCCACAGCTCTGCTGCTTCCCAGCACTGTGACCTGGAGCATAATGCCTAATCTCTCTGAATCAAAGATTCTGTATCCCAGGAAGGGATTAATCCACCTCCAGGAAACAGTAGGAAAAGCCTCCGAAGGCTCCTGGCAGGTGGTGGCTGCAGGGGACAATGGATGCTTCAGCTGTGATGGTGAGAGGTGGCAGCCATTACTGGTGCAGCCAGCAGTAGTGGAAGGCATAGAAATATCTCTGGTGCAGCCACTCAGATAAGTGTTTGTGGACCTGGGATTTAAATTGATTTACAGTGCATCCAAGTATATACACAGTAGGTGTGGATAATCAGTCAATGGGGAATGGTAATTAGCAAATTCCCGAACGAACCATGGCTTTGCTTGCAGGACCAATAGATAACTGCCTGCGGGCTCAGAAGGCCACATCATCAGGTGACAGTATTGACTGAAGTGGTCCTTGAATGAGCAGGACAGGGCCCAATCTGGGCAGGACCTCAATAAAGCAACGGACATGAAGCAATATTGAAATTCTGAATCAGGATTTCTGGGGTCAGAATCCTGCAGTCTGAGCCTTTCCATAGGATTTCCATGCATGCTAACTTTCGGTAATCTCTGGTGAAAAAGCATTTCTGTACGCTGTCCATTCAGACAGTATTAATCCCATGAGAAGAAGACCTTGTTCAAAACAAGTAATTTTAAGTAACAGATGACTAAACAACCTAAGTCAAGGATTTCCTCAAGATTTATCCCTCTTCGTACGTGTAACCCATCTCCATTTTCTGGCAACATATACAGGATTAAAGACTTTCTGAAATGTGCAGAGATTGCCTACCCCTTTGATGGTCCAACTTTATCTGTTTTCTCATTTTGTGACGTTCTAGTGAACTCTATGTAGCACATAACACATTCGATAAAATTAACATCAGAGAAGTAGACAGGAATTTACTCTCTCAACTCTACATTTTTAGTGACCACATAATTTGTCTATCAGTCAATTACCAAGTATTTACTAAGCACCAATACCAGCCAATTGCCTAGAGAAGCCAAAGTCTAACACCGTTCTTCAGAGATTTTACAACCTAGTATAGAAAGAAAATGTGAGAAAAAAGTGAAGTAATACTGAAGAAGTTATGAAAACAAAAATAACTATGTAAGAGAAACCCCCACATCCATTTACCAAATGCCTCCTATCAATCAGGGACCATCTTGGATATTTATATAAATTATACTCTATCCTTTCAACAGCAATATAAGAAAGGAACCATCTCCTTATGTTACATAAGAAACTGAGGTTGAGGGAAGTTAAGAAATTTGTTCAAGATCATCCAGCAAACAAATGGAAAGGCTGGAGTTCAAACTTTGGATTATCAAGTTCTAAAGACATTGCTTTTTAAAATTAGGAGTATAGAAAAAGAATTCCCAATGATAGAAATGTGTTGCCAAGTTCTCTGGTCCGTGATGACATGGGGATGAGGTTAATGACTTGGTCAAGGGCATGAAGCTGACAAGAACTCGGGTATCTTGATGGCAAACTGTGTGCCCTTGTGTCAAAAGTGTGCAGTGTCACACTTGTCTGTTCAATACCAGACAGTTACAACTCAGCAACATTCTGTCCTCTTCCTTACCGTCTTCTCTCTCTCCCTGACCCCTACACATATCAGTTAACAAGCCTCAAAACAGAATATATTTAAATCAGTGATTCTTGAATATGTTTGGTCCATGGGCAGGTAAACCTCATTTCATGGCTTATCCAAGTATGTATCTGTATATGAAGCCCTTTACCAATACACCTATGCCAAGTTACTGGGTAGAAACTATTTTTGATTCATTCTTTATCTTCAGCTTCTAACTTGGGAACAAGAATTAACAGGTACTCAAAAGTCCAGGTAGATGGCAAATGGAAGATGGATAGATTCTGCCTCAGTCTTTAGAAGACCCAGAAGGCCCCAGTAATACAGAAACAATCTCGTCCTACTGAACAATCATCACAGCACAGTCAGCCATTTCCAAGGCTGGAGAGACAGTGAAAGGAGATCATGGCCGTGGGAGAACACTGTCAGTCAGAAACCCCAAGGGAGCACAAGTGATGGTCACCATTATTATAATTAAAAGATTTTATGGATTGTGACTGTGGCAGGGAACACTTTTGTTATTAGGAAATAGATATCCTACAGGTTTCCTGGATGGAATGCCTCAGAAAGCCAGTGTGTTCAAACATCCTAACCTTTTTCTATTAACTTCAGTATAAAAGCTCCCAGCCTCTCTCGTTGACATTTGCTCCTCAACACACTCACATTACACAGACCATCTTCCATTTTTCCTGATCATTCTTGTGTTTCTTTCCCTTTAATAAAAGCTGTTCTTGGGGTGAAATGTTTTATCAATTACTAGTAACTTAGCATGGATTGGAATAACTCATTCCTATGAGTAACTCTCAAGACTGATTTTACATCAGTCAGTAATAACATGGCATGAACTTGGAATAAATCCCTGAGGAGTTGCCAACTTGGAAAACAGGGCTCTTTAGCCCTAAGTAAGGGATCAGGTCTGGGGAAAAGAAGGATGGTAGGGAAGCCCTCCTTGGAGTACCTCAAAATACCTGAAGTGGGAAGTCACCCAGCCCAATAGTATTGTTCTCATTGTAATTGCTTGATTATTGATTATTGATTATTGTGTCCCAGGCACTGTACTAGGCACTTAAATAAGCATAACCTATGATCCTCACAATTATCTATATAGCAACTCATCTAATTCATCCTCTCTGTCTCAACTTTAGGGTTTTCTGACCTCTCCACCCCAAATCTGTACTAGAATCCTCTCCAAACATCATATATTATTTCTCAATAGCCTTTATTACAACTTTAATTGTATGATTGCATATTTAGCTATACAATATCTGCCTTCTCCACTAGAGTCTAAGTCCATTAAGATAATGCTTGTGTCTATTTTATTTTTATCCATTGTTCTATCCCTAGCAATTAGCGTAATGCCCTGCCTCATAATAGGTATCCAATAAAATTCTCCCAATTCATGGGTGATTGAAATGAGTGAATATCAAATAACTGTTACTAAACCCACTTTACAAAGGAAATCAAGGTCAGGATCAAGTTTTGAAAGCTTGAGGGTAACTTAACCAGTTCCCCCAGGACTGCTTGACTCCCAATCCCATGCACTTTCTGCTATACCCACTGCTTGTCTTTCAGCTTCAAGTAGGAACATATTGGTTAATGGGGTATCAGACATACATCCACCTTCTTTCTCCTAATCCTTCCACACAAAAATCTAGATAAACATCTCTTGATGTCTGTCAAAAGAAATGAAATCTTGCCATTTGCAACGACGTGGATGGAACTAGAGGGTATCATGCTTAGTGAAATAAGTCAATCGGAGAAAGACAACTATCATATGATCTCCTTGATATGAGGAAGTGGAGATGGAAGTGGGGGGTTGAGGGGGGTTAGGAAAAGAAGAAAAGAAACAAGATGGGATCAGGAGGGAGACAAACGATAAGTGACTCTTAATCTCATAAAACAAACTGAGGGGGAGGGGGGTCAGGAAAAGGGGTGGGGTAATGGACATTGGGGAGGGTATGTGCTATGGTGAGTGCTGTGAAGTGTGTAAACCTGGCGATTCAGACATGTACCCCTGGGGATAAAAATACATTACATGTTGATAAAAAATTTAAAAATTATTAAAAAAAAACAAAAAAAACATCTCTTGATGTCTGTATTAGAATCTTACTCATAAGCTTTGGATGGGCCAGCTACTATGATCAGATGAAGAGGTCTTCTAGAAGGAAGCTAAATTAATTATTAGATTATTTTCTCTGTTGTTGTTTTTCCAGATAAGGATGACAACTGGATCTCAAAATAAAAAGAAATCAAGATAAGAATAGTTATATAAAGCATCCATCAAAAAGGCATTGAACAAGCCGGACACCATTTGTTGGCTTGACGACAAGGCATCACACAGATAAGCAGTAACTGCAGGAAGAATTCTGGAGAGATAAGATGAAAACATGGACACTCCACAGAGGCCATGTAGCTGGGGAACAAGGGCTTGGGCTGGGGGCTCAGATGACACAAGTGAGCTCCAGATCTTCCTCTGTCATGGTGATAAAACCCATAGGACAATGTTGACCTAAGAACTAAATGATGTGCTGTATTTGGAAAATGCTTAGAAGAGCCTTCATAAATGTGACAAGCTGAAGGCTGACAAAACAAAGACTGGGAAAGCCCATCACATTTCATGGGACTGACTAAACTCACAAGAAACCCATGACGTATTTGAAGAGAAAGAACCAGAGCTTATAGAAAGTCTTGACATTTCAGTACCTGGGACTAGTGAAGCTGTACAGTATTTTAATCTAAGAATCATTTTTGGTTTGGTTACTGCAGGCTTTGCCTGCTGGAGAAAATAACTCTCAGAATCTATCAGCCTCCTGGTTAGCTTCAAGAGCAAGTTAAAAAGCCATTGGTATCATTTGCAACACAAACTTAGATTAAGCAATTTATAGGCTGAAGAGAATGTCTAATTTGCACATAACTGATGGCAGGAAAATGAAAAATAAGTCTATAACATTTCGGCTGACTCTGCAGTACAGCTTGGCTTTTTTTCCCATTTCCTTCCAGATTAAAAGGAACAGAAACAAGCACCATGATTTCACTGCCTGTAGGCAGGATTCTTTACCCTGTACTCCAAACCCTGCATGATCCAGTTCCAAACTCCTGGCACTCCAGCCTCCCATGCGAGGGGTTCACTGATGGAATTACCTATAGGTGGTACCTACCCCCCACCAAGGATACCTTTTGCATTCCCAGCTCAGGCTATCTCTTTTATCCATCCACTCACAAGTTCATTTGTTCTTTCATTCAAATGAGTCACTTTCTGGTGTTAGGACCCGGGGTTGTGCTGATGAATGAGACCGTTGTAGCCACCAGTCTCAGAGACTATATAGCCCAAGAGGCAACTGCTGTACACATCTCTCCTCAGTTTCCATCACTTGACATACTGCCCGTCTTTTCCAAATGTTACTTATTTGCTCGCATCTTTTCTAAACACTCCAAAGGGATACAACTCTCCTACTTGCTCTGTGTCTCTCCCTGACATTTCATAGTTACTGTTGATTAAGCGCTCCAAGGCTAGTGCTGGGCTGAGTGCTGAAGACAGGGTATTGGATTTAATTTTCAAAATAGTATTATATGGTAGAAAATGGCATGAAATCCAAGTTTACCAAAGATGAGACTCGGGCTTAGAGAGAGATGCACTCTGCCCAAGGTCACTCCACTGTAAGGGCTAACACCTGGCTTCTAAGTGAGGCAGCCTGATCCCAGCACGGGGGAACTACATCTTTACAGCTTTCGGCCCCCACATTCTATTACCATCATTCTTGTATCTCCCCACACTGTGGACCCTAGGCCAAAAGTCTCCTGAAGATCTCATTCTACCCTGCCTGTTGCACCCCACCTCCCTGCTAACAGGGCCCAGTGGGACTAGCTACGGAGTCAGTATTTGCTGGATTTAATTGAATTCTATGAGTACCCAATTTAAATTCTGTGATCTATTCGTGAACGATCTAGATGACCTTTTGAGTTCTTATAACACATCAGTTCACTTTGTACTTCAATATTTTGTGGTTTCATTTGCATAAACTCCTTGGTGTTTGTGTCTCCAGATAGTTTATCATGCCCGAAAGCTAGCTGCATTTGCTTTTATTCATGCATCTGCTGTTACAGAAGCTGAGGAGGGAATCTGACTTGCCCAGGGGAGGCAGAAAAGCATTTCAAAGAAATAGACTGCTGGGTTTGCCAGGAGAACACAAGTCTGGAAATGCTTTGAGCAGAGGTCCCTGTGGACTCATCTTTCTCCGTGACAGGTCCTGGGACGGCTGCCTCTGTCGCCACCATCAGAAGGCCTAATGTGCAGCATTCAACCTGCAAGGCTAATTTCCCTCTTAGTGATTCCCACTGCGAATGATCTGGAGAAGGTCTAAGGTAGAAGTTTTAAGTCTATTTGCAGGAAAGTAATTTGAACACTAATCTTATATAATAATTCCCGATCTCCAATCAAGGCCTTCACTGGGGCAGAAAAGATGTAGCTCCCCATAACCCTATAGTCCACAGAGACATCAAGAAATTATTTCCTATGGGACAAGGTGGGTACAAGTGCTGGGGTTTAAGCAATGCCACTGTTCTTAAAATTTAAGCAGAATTGTGTACAAGTCAACCTTTCATCCATAATTTCAGTGGAACTATAAGTTTCCTGGATCTTGGGAATGAAATTCTTAAAGATACTAAAATTAATGTGGTTATTGGCTATCTGAAATTATTTTGCTATTGGTGATATGAGTAGGAAGGCATTCACAGTGTGAACCAGAGCTTACACTGCATTATCCTTGCTGTCATAGGAATCAAACCCAAAGGATGGAGAAACGGAATCGGGGCACTGCCTTCCAGTTTCCCAGTATTTAAACTCATATCTTACTCACTTCTGGCAAGAAGTGGGCTCTCAGGAATTATGTAAGATATGTGAGAGAAACAAATGTGAACCGTTAACACAGGGCAAAGTGATGAATCCTCTAGTACAGAAGAAATTGGCCAATACTAAGAAAATTAATGAATGCAATTCAGCATAATCATACCCTAGAATATTACATCACATTGAAATACATGAATACTCCTACATGATAACGTAAAGAAATCTTTACAGGCAAAATATTGAGTGAACCCAATGACAAAAAAATACACATGCTGAATAACTCTATTTAAATGAAGTTCAAGAACAGGTAAAACTACTCTAGAGAGAGGATGGGAAAGAAGGTAGCCCGAGGAAGGGATATTGAAGCTTTAGGTTTACTGATGAATAACCATATTATTTCATATTTCAGTGTTTTGTGTATGTTCTTTCCTGCATGGAATGTGGCCCCTCTCTTGTGTGCCTGGCAGGAATCTGTTCCTTCTTTAGGATTTAGCCCTGGGAAGACATTCATAAGACTCTTCCTCACCCTCTAGGAAATATCTCTGGTAACTGGTTATCAAAAACTAGCAACAGGTTTTCTTTGGCAAGACTCAATGGATGTCTGACAAAATGAATAGTAAAGAGGTTTACTTTTCAATGGATTTTTGTTGTTGTTGTTGTTGTTGTTGTTGTATGGATAACCTATTTAAAACAGAATTTGGGGGGGGGGATAAAAGCAAAAGTTAAGTGCCTGAGCTACCAGTTTACTATAAATTAGGAATAAAAGGGAAGACACCCTTAATCCTCCTAGGAACCTCCTTCCTCTCACCTGCCCCAACCCAGAGACCATGTTTTCTTTCTTAAGAACACATGGAGCCAAGCTAAATTAAGCTGGGGTACATCAAGTAAAGAGGGACTTAAAATCTGTAGATTGGTCATAATAAGATTTTGGTACAAAGCTACAGTAAAGTTCATATATGAGAGCAGAGATTATGAAATATAAAAGTCAAAAAGAACAGAATTCATTTGTTACCCAGGTTAAAATAATAGTGGGTCAAATCTCCCCAGACTGACTCTCTCTTGCTTGCATCCCATGCCCCCTCATGTCTACACTGTGTGATAAGGATAAGACATCCTTCTATAATGGAACTGAAAAATTGCTCTAAAATAACATGCTTTTCACCTTAAAATCAGAGGATCTAACTTTGGAGAGCTGCAGATACTTTTCTGAAATAGGATCCACAACTGATTATGGGTAGCATACATTTAATGTTACCATCAGCTACAAACCACAACTAAGATGTTGTCTTCTGGAATCTTCCATTCCAACCTTAAACTGCTCTAATAACAAAACAGGCAAAGTGTTTCCATTCAACCTAGTAATACATATTTACTTCACAGTTACTCTATGTAGGATAGAAAAATAATAAATAGCCCCAGTTTAATCACATCACATTTATGTTCTAATAAATTATGAACAGAAGAAAAATTAAAATATGGGATTTCACATGTAAGGGTGCTAGTCGAAGCCACATCTCTACTGTATTTTGCAACGTGACACTACGTAAACCACTGTATCTCTCTAAATCTTAATTTCCTCATTGTAAGATTGATTAACAAGACTGAAGAACAGGATTTTTAGAAACATCCAAAGCAACTACAGAATACAGAACACAGTACATATTATACATTAGATCCTCCATTTCTTTTATGTATTTTCTTCCTATGATATCCTAGCATGGCATGTACTCATCACAAAACTACTGCCTTCCACCTTGCCAACCAATCAACCTGTAGAACATAACCATTTTAAAGAGTCAATATGATGTCACTGTTCACTTTGGGGTGGAAAAATATCACAATTAAAATCTCAGTTACTTTCTGTTTGTCATCAGGAAAATGTTCTGATCTCTAGGAGTTTTCATCTTCTTATTTCTAAAACGGGGGCTAAAACCATCTTCTCTTAAGGGATGACGTGAGGCTAGCCTGGGATACACCCTGCTTACGAAGTCACTGAGTAAGCATTTGGTCTGCTGCTTCTTTCCCTTAAAAATCGGTGTGTTTTGCATTTTTAAAAATAATTTTCTGAAATCCATTGAGATAATTGGAGACACCTCAGAATAGAAAGCCATCAAGAAAGCCATCAGAAGTAGGAGGGGGGAAAAGGAAGAAAGCACAAAGCTAGAACATGTGTTCCTTGATTCTGTTTTCTGAAGCAGAAGTACCCTCACCAAACTCTTGCTAAAAACACAGCCACTCTCTGGGGACTGGTCAGTGGTCACAGGTTACCTGCTCAATTATCCAGCCCTCAGCACGTTTTGGGATTCCTCTTAAGATGTGGGCTTCTTCATCCTTTTCTCCAGCAGAATCCTTCTGCAAAGACAAGGCACTGTTCCAGCATCTACTTACAGAGCAGCTGCTTAGTCTCAAGAACATGTAGACCTCTCACCAGCTTGATCCCCTCAGCGCATCTGAGCTTCAGGTCATCTCCCAAGTTCTTTTTGTATTATTTGCTACTGAACTAGCCATTCATGCTGAAGTACCTACTGTATAGAAATTCTTGAGCAAAGGGGCACCTGGGTGGCTCGGTGGGTTAAGCCTCTGCCTTCGGCTCAGGTCATGATCTCAGGGTCCTGGGATCGAGCCCCGCATTGGGCTCTCTGCTCAGCAGGGAGCCTGATTCCTCCTCTCTCTCTCTGCCTGCCTCTCTGCCTACTTGTGATCTCTCTCTCTCTGTCAAATAAATAATAAATTATATATATATATATTATTATATATAATTCTTAATATAATTATATATTATATTATATATATATATAATATAATTATAATATATAATTCTTGAGCATGTACACCAGGAAATATGTTTAAGAAAGTTCATGCCACCTGGCGATTCACAGACCTGTACCCCTGGGGCTAATAATACATTATATGGTTATAAAAAATAAAAAAAAAAATTATTTTAAAAAGGTAAAAAAAAAAAAAGTTCATGCCTAGGGCTGAATTGTATCCCCTCAAAATTCAGATGTCAAAGCCTTATCCTCTTCAGTACCTCAGAAGGGGACCTCATTTTGAAATAGGGTTGCTGCAGATGTAATAGTTATATTAAGATGAGGTTATACTGGAGTAAAGTAGACCCCCTAAAATAGTAAGATTGGTATTCTTATAAAAAGAACACCACATAAAGAGACAGACGCACGCACAAGGAGACCACCAGATGGGGACTGGAGCGATGCTGTCACAAGCCAAGGAACCAGCAGAATTTGGGAGAGGGGCCTGGGCCAAACCCTCCCCAAGTGCTCCAGAGGGAGCACCACCCAGTTGACACCTTAATTTTGAACTTCTGGCCTCTAGAACTATGATATGGCAAATTCCTGTTGTTCTAAGCCCCCCGGTTGTACTAGTTTTTTATGGCTGACCTCGCAAACAGACACAGGCTGATAGTACACACTAGTGTAGCTGATAAGTTGTCAAAATACCGAGCTGACTTTTCTCCAGTTAGTATACAGATGCTTCTGTCACTGCTCTGAGTCTTCCAGGCACCCCTGGCCTCCTTGCCCACCCTAACCTTTTTCTTGGGACCCATGGGCTTCCCCCATGATACAAAACTGAAGATTTAAGGGCTCACAGACTCAGCAAACTACATCTCTAAAGCCTCAACCACCTACTCAAGCTGGTTTACTCTCCCCCTGTAAGTGAGGCTGGAAAATATCCCCATTCTCCTTGGCTCACCACTTCTTCATTGCACCTTAAGACAAGGCCACATTCTCTTCACATTGTAAGGATTTTACCATGAAGCTCTCTGGAGGAAAAGATGTTTACATATTTACCATCATGGGAATGTTATAAATATCCTAAATCTATACAATTCTCTATAGTTCCTGGTTCCCATCGAAAAGGAAATGCTGAAATTGAGCATGAGTTAGACTCACCTACCCAATGTTTTAGACCTAAAGATCTAACCAAACATTCCTAACTCATGTCCTTTCAATGATTTCCCCTCTCTAGTGGTATTTTCCATCTCTTGTTTCTGTAGCCCCATCCAGGAGCCATTCCCATACAGAATCCCTTTACCAAGGAGCATAGGACATGCATGCTTCTCCTGTCTCCAGACATCCACAGAAAGCACAGATGGAGTTTCTGTCTCTGTTGAACTGGGGCAGGGAAACATTGATGCCACCTGACACATAAATAAAATGCTACAGGCTTTATCCTCATTGTAGGTAGCTCTCCCATGAACTGATGTAATCCTATGATCGCTCCACACTAGATCTACCAACAGCTCACTGTGCTCTGAGGGGTAACTTCTCTGTAGACATGACGTCATATGAAGTCACTCCTGCCTAGTCGAAACAGGCATCCATACAGGCCAGTGATAACACCTGTGCAGGAAGGATGTGATGTCAACTACAGTTTTAATAGAAGCCCTGAGTTTCTAGAAAGATTATATTTCAGAACCCGTATTCATGCGTTTCAGTTGCCATGGGCACAGGCAGCTGTGTGGGTGTGAAGCAGCTTTTAAGTTAAGCAGCCAAAGGAGACCCATGATTAAAGCAGATCTCAGCTTGCTTAATGAGTAATAATAGACCCGAAATCCAATACACCAACTCTTTGAGGGGACTGTCAATGTAGTTTATTTGCTTCCAGTAACATTTCTTAAGTCACGTCTGTTGCATGAACAAATGAATTAATGGATGGATGGTTCATTTAATGGGTATAAATTGAGGGACTATATGTGGCAGGCATTATGCCAACAAGCAGAGATGCAAAAATAAATAAAATATGGTTTCTGCCCTCAAAGATCTCCCTCTTTAGTGAAGAAGAAAGGTATAGATTATGGTAATTTTTCAAATAGACAAGTTCTATGTCCTGTAAGAGAAACCACTCCTAGGAGGAAAAGATCATGTTGGACAAAGCTACATAGGGGAAGGTGGCATGGAGGCTTAGTCCTAGTGAATGAGGCTTTCCTCCAATATGTCTGAAAATCACAAGCATTCCTGGCTGAAGGAAGAGTATGTAGAAAACACAGTCATGGAAGAGCAAGAACCTTAGGGACTGCAAGGACTATTTCCCTTTCAGACAGATAGTTCTAGAATCCCTCAAATACCAACCAGTAAGGTCTTCAATATCTGGTAATCATAATCATCCAGGACAGGGCCACAAACCTGCAATGGGCTCCTCAGCAGGCGGGGGCACACTTTAGCAAAGTTCATGCACTTGATTTTTTTTTTTTTTTTTGAAACCTCAGAGCAAAAACCTAGTAAGGTAAGTGCTTCATGTGACATCAAGTTTACTCATTGAACAAACACAGTTTTCAGTAATCTTTTGGGGACACACACAAGGAAAAACACAAGCTGAGAATAAGAAAAATAACCAGAAAATGCAGAAATCTAGTAATCACCTTTCTAGCTCTTCTCTTCCCCCAATAAAAATACATCTAGCTTCCAGAGACTCACATGACACAGGGAATTATAATAACTGATATTTGATCCTTCTGACTAGCAAACTGGTTAAGATTCCAAATTTATAATTTGTTAAAGGTAACATGCAATGACTCCATAGTTTCTCATCAAAACCACTAAAAAGTCTTGCTTCTTCAAAGTGTTAGTTTTTACTCATTTTTCTAAAGATTTTATTTATTTATTTGAGAGAGAGAGAGATCACAAGTAGGCAGAGAGGCAGGTTGGGCGGGGAAAGCAGGCTCCCTGCCAAGCAGAGAGCCCGATGCAGAGCTCGATCCCAGGACCCTGAGATCATGACCTGAGCCGAGGGCTACCTGAGTGCCCTTTACTCATTTTTAAAGGTGTTAGTGGGATTATCCATTTCTGAAAGGCCTGACTGGAAAACTGAGATATCAGGATATTTTCACTTGTCTCATAACTAGTGAAGTAGATTTTGGCCTGCTTATCCTATGACTCTTTTGTGTGACAAACAAAGTCATTAGGTAATCAAAAACAGTTCATACAGTTGAAATACATTATTTTTATTTAGATGTACAAAGGCAGAAATATGATTACAATAAGCTTCAAACTGAAAATCAAGTGAGGGCATTAAGCATTTAAAGAGATAAAATTACATTCAGAAACACCAGAAGAAGGCTGCGTGTGCAGAGACAGGGGCTGGGAGTTAGGCTAATGGAAGGTTTTGGCTGTCCTTACACATTTCTGCAAAGATGCAAAAAAGCACAAGCATATGCAATATTAATCACACACAACAATTCCGTGACAGCTAGAATCTGGCTTACATCCAAAGCAAAAGCATCTCAACTCTACTACCTGCTAAAATTTTAACACATCTGAGAGTTTGCTTTATTCTGAATCACTATTTATTCCCCAGAAATTGATTTATCTAGCTAGTTTTCAGATACCTTTGAAATTCAAATGAAGTAAGCCTGTATAAATGCATGAGTCTCCTTCCACAAATCTTTTCTTTCCAACAGGGGTCTTTAGAGAGCAAAGACGACAACTCTGTCGCTGTAAGTTTTTGCTCTCCCAGTCATATATAAGCCTCTGGTGAGATTAGAGATCACATATGGTAAGTGCTGGCACATATATAAACAGTCAGTAAGTAGTGACTGTTGTTCTTCTATGCATTCAAAGCTCCAGGAAAGAATTCCCATCTTAAATTGCCTTTCGACAGGAGGAGAGCATTAGAGAGCATTTCTGATTTAAAAATAAGTACACAGCTATTCTTCAGTTAAAAACCTGACTCATTCCTCAAGTTACAAATATAATGCCCTCACAGGTTTTTTGGTTTCTGCAATGACAAGACTTTCTGCTCAGAAGCAGATTTAGTATAAAATGTAATCTTCCAGGGCTCTCACTTGAACAAGTCCCCTCAAGGTTCTGGAAGAGGCAGACAATGTATTCAATCAGTTATGTGATTTTACAAAATCTGCAGAATAAATGTGTTTTGGCAGCAGACAGTTAAGACCATTGACTTTCCACTTTATTTTATCTCTGTCACACTTCTGTTCCTGTCACATACAGAGTATCTAACTAAAAGATACAGATTAACAGTGCCCAGGTGGCTCAGTCGGTTGAGCATCCGACTCTTGATTTCAGCTCAGGTCATGATCTCAGGGTCTTAATACTGAACTCCGTGTTGGGCCCTGCACTGAACGTGGAATCTGCTTAAGATTCTCTCCTCTCCCTCCACCATCCCCACATGTGTGCTCTCTCTTTCTCTCTCAAATAAATAATAAATAAATCTTTAAAAGGGGCAGAGTACCTAGCTAAAAGTAACGTTGAACTTAGGATACATTCAGTTTAGTCTTAAAGAAATATAGTAATGTGGCTCATAATCACTTTAATGTGTAGATAAGTCTTTGATAGCTATTCTACATAGGAAAGTCTTTCAGGGACACTACCATCATGAACTGTGCCAAATGACCCCATATGTTAAAATGAAAGTATAGGGCAGAGGTTGCAGGCTGATAGGAATATGTGCTATAGCACCTGTTGCTAGAATTAAGTGGGTAGTGGAAAAGAGACAAGGTTTGAAAGGTACAGAGCTAAAAATTATTCCAAATCCTATAACTTGATATGAAATATCACAGAATTTTTTCCCTAAATTTAACAATGACCCCAAAAAGATAAGTGCCATTACTAAAATTATTATTGAGCAATAATTTTTTAAAGATTCAATTAACCATGGTAGAGAAAAAAATGGAATAATCTTTTTATTCTCTCTATAGATAACAGTATGAAGTATCATCATAGGAAAATAGAAACATGCAGAGCTTAACAAAATAAAGATAGAAAAATATTATAGAGGTAAGATAAGCAGTTAATAAAAACTATGATTGCTCTCAACTTTTAAAATTTTTAATGTGCTAATATTTTTCATTTTTTCACATGTATATTTTTCAGTATAAATTTGTTTATTTTTATATCTCACTTCTTTTTTTTCTCAAAGGAAGATAAAATAGATGTTTCAAGTCCCATAAAAGCTGCTTCAGTCAACCTTCCCCCTCTGTACTCACTCCGCTCTTAAACTATCTATATATACAGTACTTTTGGTGGTCCAAGTGGCAAGTAATCATCCTCTTGACCTCTTGACCTCTTGACCTCCAGCATTTAATCAGTAGGAAAAAAAAGGTACCAGGAATGAAATGGAGATCAAATATCACTTTTCTCAATGGATGACCAATGACTCTCATAGGGTTCCAAAGCATGCAACTGAGACCTGAGGCCAATCTGGGTGGCCTATTTTTTTCCCCAAGTGAGGGAGCAGGACATGACTCATCCACCAGTCACAATCAGAGTAACCGGGAAATATCTGATGTCTTCCTCAAACTGGAAAGCCTGTTCTATGGGTTCATTTCATAGAAACTGGAAATCCATCTATTCAATGCACCTGGGCACACTGAATTCAAAGAGGACAAGAAATAATAGGAAATCCAACATCCCCATTGCCTTTCCAATGACTCTGGTCATTGGTCATACCAATCACTCTGGTAGCTAAAAAATGCTCTCCAAACTAGGTAAGGATGTACCCAATTAAATTAACTTCACTCCCTTTTTTGGGGAAATGTGTGTATGGGGTGGCAGCAGTGATGGAGAAGAACATAACAAGTGTTTCTTCAAATACGTCTTCTCCGCCTATGTTCCCTCCAATGAAAAATGAATAGAGAGTAATAAAGATTTATTATTGAAAAGGCTCTTATTTTTAAAAAAAAAGATTTTATTTATTTGTCAGAGAGCGAGAGAGAGAGAGAGTGAGAGAGCGAGCACAGGCAGACAGAGGCAGAGGGAGAAGCAGGCTCCCCGCCGAGCAAGGAGCCTGATGAACTCGATCCCAGGACGCTGGGATCATGACCTGAGCCAAAGGCAGCCGCTTAACCCACTGAGCCACCCAGGCGTCCCTATTATTGAAAAGACTCTTAAGACTAACTTAAATAAAAGGCTCAAATTCTTTGTTTTTTTGTTTTTGTTTTTGTTTTGTTTTGTTTTAAGATTTATTTGTTTGAGTGAGAGAGAGAGAGAGAGAGAGAGAGCTCAGGGTGGAGGAGAAGAGGAAGAGAGTATAAGAGTCCCAAGCAGACTCCACTCTGAGCCTGGAAACCAACATGGAGCTCAATCTCACAACCCTGATATCACCACCTGAGCCCAAACCAAGTGTCTGACGCTTAACCAACTGCACCACGCAGGTACCCCAAGACTCACATTCTTTGAACTGATAGCAAAATATAGTAAGAGTCAATGTGTATGTATTAACTTTATTGCAGAGAATACCTGTTAACCTAAGTTCTTTGGGTCTTTGCTAAGTCTTGGAACAAATATGGACTTTATCCTGCCTTATGAAAATTTTCCCAAAGCCAATAGATAACCAACAAATATAAAACAATCATTCTGTAATAAATACATAACCTGAGACTGCTACTAAAGTTGAGTTTGCTTCAGGGACTTATACCATTCCAGGAACTTTATCTGTGTAGGTGTATTTTTGCAGTATGAAAAGAAGAATATTTTGATGTAGTTTTAATGTCAAGGAGAAATGACTTATAACTCCCAAACAAAAGAACTATAAAAATTTAACATGAGTTTACCATGAGAAA
>PISX010025345.1:0-26296 GCA_004024625.1 Mellivora capensis | reverse complement strand
AATAACACGGAGGACATGGGGAGATGGAGAGGAGAAGGGAGTTGAGGGAAATTGGGGGGGAGATGAACCATGAGAGACTATGGACTCTGAAAAACAACCTGAGGGTTTTGAAGGGGCGGGGGGTGGGAGGTTGGGGGAGCCAGGTGGTGGGTATTGTGGAGGGCACGCATTGCATGGAGCACTGGGTGTGGTGTAAAACCATAAACTCTGTTACGCTGAAAAGAAATAAATAAATAAAATAAAATAAAAATTAAAAAAAAAAGAAAGCTAGGGTAACTATACTCATGTCAGACAAAATGGACTTAAAGAAAAAGGCTGTGATGTGGCAAAATCATTAATAATGATAAAGGGGTTGATACAAGGACATATAATCTTTATAAATATTATGCAATTTTTGTTTTGTTTTGTTTTGTTTTTTTGCTGATTTGAGGATCAAGGCTGGCTCATAGAAAGAGTCTGGAAGTTTTCCTTCTGTTTCTGTTTTTTGAAAGCTTCAGGAGAATAGGTATTATTTCTTCTTTGAATGCTTGGGAGAATTCTCTTGGGAATCCGTCAGGTCCTGGGCTCTTGTGTTTTGGGAGGTTTTTGATCACTGCTTTAATCTCGTTACTAGATATTGGTCTACTCAGGTTGTCAATTTTTTCCTGATTCTGTCTTGGATGTTTATAGCTTTCGAAGAATGCATCCATTTTGTCTAGGTTGCTTAACTTACTGGCATATGGCTATTGATAATAATTTCTGAGGATTATTTCTATTTCCATGGTGTTAGTCATGATCTTTTGCTTTTCATTCATAATTTTATTAATTTGGGTCCTCTCTCTTTTCTTTTGGATTAGTTGGAACAGTGGTTTATCGATCTTACTGATTCTTTCAAAGAACGAGCTTCCAGTTTTGTTGATGTTTTCTACTGTATCCCTAGTTTCTATCTCATTGATATCTCTCTAATCTTGGTTATTTCCCTTCTTGGGTGTGGGATTGGCTTAATTTGTTGTTGATTTTCTTTTTTTTTTTTTTTAAGGTGTAAAGACAGTTGGTGTATTCTGGATTTTTCAACTTTTTTGACTGAGGCTTGGATGGTTATGTCTTGCCCCCTTAGGATCGCCTTTGCTGTATCCCATAGGTTTTGTGTGAATGTGTTTTCATTCTCATTGGTTTCCATGAATTAAGTTAATCTTTGATTTCCTGGTTGATCCAAACATTCATGAGCAGGATGGTCTTCAGCTTCCAAATGTTTGTATTGCTTCCACATTTTTCTTATGGTTGAGTTCCAGTTTCAAAGCATTGTGGTCTGAGAATGTGTAGGGAATAATATCAGTCATTTGGTATTGGCTGAGCCCTGATTTGTGACACAGTATGTGGTCTTTTCTGGAGAAGGTTCCATGTGCACTTGAGGAGAATGAGTATTCTGTTGTTTTAGGGTGGAATGTTCTGTATATATCTATGAGGTCCAACTGATCCAATGTGTCAGTCAAAGCTCTTGTTTCTTTGTTGATTTTTTGCTTAGATGATCTGTCTGTTGCTAAGAGTGGCATGTTAAGATCCCATATAATTAATGAATTTATATCTATATGACTCTTTCTTTTATTTAACAGTTGGCTTCTGTAGTTTGTTGCTCCGAAATCAGGCACATAAATATTATACAATTGTTAGATCTTCTTGGTGGACAGGCCCTTTAAGAACGTTGTAGTGTCTTTCTGTATCTCAGACTATAGTCTGTAACTTAAAATCTAATTAATGTGATGTGAGAATCACTACCACAGTTTTGTTTTGAGGCCTATTGGCATGAAAGATAGTTCTCCATCCCTTCACTTTCAGCCTGATTGTATCTTTAGGTTCAAAAGCTGTCTATTGTAGACAGCATATGGACAGGACCTGTCATTTTATCCAGTGTGCCATCCTGTGCCATTTTTAAAAGGATTTTATTTATTTATTTTACAGAGAGAGAGAACACAAATGGGCAGAGAAGCAGGCAGAGAGAGAGGGGGAAGCATGCTCCCCAATGAGCAGAGAGCCCAAATTGGGACTCAATCCCAGGACCCTGAGATCATGACATGAGCTAAAGACAGAGGTTTAACACACTCAGCCACCCTGGAGCCTCCCTGTGACACTTTATGTAAGCATGTATTCCATTCACCTTGAGATTGATTATTGAAAGATAAGTTTTTATTGTCATCATGTTGCCTCTGAAGTCCTTGTTTCTATAGATTATCTCTGTAAATTTCAGTTCTATGTCACTCTAGGGTTCTTTCTTCTTTTATAGAACCCTGCACTTAACATTTCTTGTAGTGCCAGCTTGGTGGTCACATAGTCTTTTAAACCTTGCTGGTCTTGGAAGCTCTTTCTCTTTCTATCCTTTCTATATGTCAGCCTTGCTGGATAAAGTATTATTGCCTGCATGTTATTCTCATTTAGTGCCCTGAATATGTCTTGTCAGCCCTTTCTGGCTTGCCAGGTTTCTGTTGGCAGGTCTAATGTGATTCTGATGGTCCTTCCTCTGTACATAAGGAATCTCTTCCCTCTAGCTGCCCTTAAGACCTCCTATCTGACATTATGATTTCTGAATTTCACAATTACGTGTCTGGAGGTCTTTCTAGGCTCATTGATCTTGGGGGGGTGTCCTCTCTGCCTCTATGACCTGAACAATTGTTCCATTCCCCAGATTAGGGAAATTTTCATCTAGGATTTGTTCAACTATATCTTCTAGTCTTCTCTTTCTATCTACCCCCTCAGGGATCCCAAAAATGCTGACACTGGAATGTTTCATGGC
The DNA here is from genome assembly GCA_004024625.1 of Mellivora capensis. NCBI lineage: Eukaryota > Metazoa > Chordata > Mammalia > Carnivora > Mustelidae > Mellivora > Mellivora capensis. The sequence continues at coordinate 23,529 of PISX010025345.1, read as the reverse complement.
ATCATTTATTTCCCTAATTCTCTTTTTATGCCTTCTAAGCTCTTTGTTCCAGGCCTCCTCCTAATCCTTCTTTTCCATCAGTTTGTCTTCTAGGTCACTAATTTGATCTTCTGACTCATTTAACCTAGCTGTTACAGAATTTAGGTTAGATTGGGTCTCATTGATACCACTTTTAACTTCTGCCAGATCAGCTCTCTCTTCTGGTCTTAGAGATTCTATGTTGCCACTAATGGTTTTCTCCAACCTAGCATTGCCTGGGTAATTGCTACTCTGAATTCCATTTCCAATATATTGTTTATGTCCTTATCCAATAGTTCTGTGGCAGAGGTCACAGTCTGAATTTTTCCTCTGTTGAGTGTTCCTCCTCTTAGTCATTTTGGTGAGAGGTGGTTGAGGGGATGTATAGTTGAATATATCAACCACATCCAGTCAAGGTGCACCTTGGAAAGTTTTGGAACAATTGGAAGTCATAAAAAAGAAAGAGAAAAAGAGAAAAAAAAAAGAAAGAAAAAACCCAGCCAAAAGGCGCCCCAGAATTAAGATTTATAAGGACCATCAACAAAAATGGAAAAACAAAAGGACTGACAAAAGTAAAAGAAAATAGGGGACGCCTGGGTGGCTCAGTTGGTTAAGCAGCTGCCTTCGGCTCAGGTCATGATCCCAGCATCCTGGGATCGAGTCCCACATTGGGCTCCTTGGCAGGGAGCCTGCTTCTCTCTCTGCATCTATCTGCCTGCCACTCTGTCTGCCTGTGCTCGCTCTCGCTCCTCTCTCTCTGACAAATAAATAAATAAAATCTTTAAAAAAAAAAAGTAAAAGAAAATAAAAGTAAGATTCCAGCCAAAATGAACCCCAAGAATAAGTTTATATAGTACAAAAACAAAACAAATACACAGAAACACTGACAGAAGAGTAAGATTAGAAGGTGGTTATATACCCTCGAGTTGGGCAAAGAAGGTTATTTCATATCTTCCTGGGTGTATCTTGTCTTTGTCAAGGGACTGAACTTTACAGAGATACAGGGAAATTAATACTGGTTTATATATAAGGGCAGTATTGAGTAGGGAAAAAGGATTACCTTGAAGCTAATATCTATATATTTTTAAAAGAAAAAGAAAAAGAAACACAGGTATATGTATGAAAAAAGTTCAAGTTAAAAAGTTATTATGTAATATGTTATATTATACATCTATTTGTAATGGTAAATACATTTAAAAAATGAAAGAAGAATCATTAAAATGAATTTTAAAAAGTGTATCTATAAGATATACAAGTTTTGGGGCAAAACCGAGAGCATAATATATATTTTTCCTCTGACATTAAGGTTTTACAGCTTTATGAGGACCTTGAGATTATTGTCCTTTTTTTCTTTTGGTTTGTTTTCTGGGGAAGGGGACTGCCATGCTGTTTTTCAGTCATTCTTGCCTGGGCTGAATAACCCTGCCCCCTATCAAGGGGCTGGGCTCTGTGGAATCCAGTTTTTCAGGCTTTTGTTCTCTGGAGTTTTTTGTTCTTTGGCAGCTTTTTGCGGCTTTTCAGAGGGTTAGTGCAAAGTAACCTGTCCGCACTCAGATGTCTGCCTCAGAAAGAAACCTCAGTCTCCTCCCTCTGGAAGCTTCAGAACACACATACTCCCTCTCTGCAAACTCTGCTGAACATCACAACCTCCCACAGGCAGTGTGTACTCCCAGCCACCCTCTCAGTGGGCTCCTGAGGCCCCTGCTTGTCTCTGCACCCCTGTGCCACTAAAACCACGAGTGATATTGGTCCAGGTTAGTTGTTGGGACTGCTGTATGGAGACCATGCCCATGCCAGGTGCCTTCAGACCTGGTGGCACTGCAGGTCGTGGAAGGCAGTGGCACATGTCAGGGAGGGCTGGGGATACAGGGACCTCAGGCAGGAGCCTGCGCCAAGCTCTCTCAGGCATGTGCAGGTATGTGCACAACCCCAGTGGTGGTACAAGCAGCAGAAAGCCATGAGCTCAGGGACCACCAACAGGAGCTCCTGCTTGTGACTGCCCTAGGACCATGGGCTTAGTTCTGTGCCTGTGGCCACCTCATTCTGCCGCTCACCCCTTAAGACCCTTTGTTCTTTTTGAGTGCTTTTAACCAGATTCCAAGTTAATGCTGGTCCCCAAGCACAGTGCACTTTTTTATTGGGGTATTACTTTCCAATGGGTCAATTCTGCTGGCTCTCTTCCCCTTCTGTTTATCCTCCGATATCAGTCCCAGGGCTCCCACTATGCTTTATTTCTCCATTGATGATCTCCTGCCCCCGTAGAGATCCAGAAGTGTATCATATTACACCTCAGGCTGATTTCATGAGTGTTCAGAGTGTTCTGGTAGATATCTAGCTCAATTCAGGGTCTCCTACTTCTCCATCATCTTGCTCCTCTCCCCCCTTTTTTATCAATTCAGTCACTGTTTGTCTTTTGGCAGGAGCTTTTATTCCATTTACATTCATAGTAATTATTGATAGATACATATTTATTGGCATTTTATGACCTGTTTTATTACCTGATTTTCTCTGATCCTTTCTTGCCTTTCTTCTTCGTTTGCTGACTTTCTCATTGAGTTTTTTAATTTTTTTCTCTATTCCTTGAATATTTATCAATTGTTTTTGATATATAGTTACCATTAGATGTGTTTATAACCTTTTCTGTATGTAGAAGTCTATATTGTTAATGGTCATTTGCATTTCAACCAGTTATTCACTCCTCTCCTCCCCCCATTTTAGGCATATGTTATTATATGTCATATCCCTTTTTTGTGAGTTCGACTTCTTTTTTTACAGAAGTAATTATTTTTACTGCTTTTGTGTGTCCAAATTTATATTGTTTACTATTTATGAAAACCTTTGGCTTTTGTTTTTTCTGAGAATCTCTCCATTTCTCCTTATATTCTGAATAGAATATCCTTGCTGAATAGAGTATTCTAGGTTACAAGGTTTGTTTTTTTTCCCATTCAACACTTTGAATATATCATGACATCCTATTCTGACTTGCAACATTTCTGTTCAAAAGTATCCTGATATCCTTATGGGTTTTCCCTTGCAAGTTATTGACATCTTTGACTTGCTTTGACTTTTTTGTTTGTTTGTTTGTTAATTTTGTTGGGGTTTTATATCCTCCTGGATCTGGATATGTTTGTTTTGTTTTGTTTCTTTTTCCAGAGTAGGGAAGTTTTCAGCTATTATTTCTTTTTAAAAATTCTTAATATAAATTCAATTTAGTTAACATATAGTGTATTATTACTTTCAGGGTAGAATTTAGTGATTCATCAATTGCATATAACACCCAGTGCTCATTTCATCAAGTGCCCTCCTTAATGCCCTTCACCCAATTACTCCATCCCCCACACACCTCTCCTCCAGCAACTCTGTTTGTTTCCTATAGTTAAGATTCACTAATATTTTGCCTTTCTCTGTGTTTGCATTTTAATTTATTTTTCTTTCCCTTCCCCATGTTCATCTGTTTTGTTTCTTAAACTCCACATACAGGTGAAATCATATGGTATTTGTCTTTCTCTGACTGACTTATTTTGCTTAGCATAATGCCCTCCAGTTCCACCCATGTCTTTGCAAAGGGCATGACTTCATTCTTTTTAATGCCTGAGTAATATTCCATTGTATAAATATACCACTTCTTTATCCATTCATCTTTTGATGGATATCTGGACTTTTTTCGTATTTTGGAATTGTGGCATATGTAATCCTTCAAATCACAGTTTTTGTATCCTTTGGATAGATACCTAGTTGTGCAATTGCTGAGTCATAACATAGTTCTAATTTCAAGGTTTGAGTAAACTCATACTGTTTCCAGAGTGGCTGCACCACTTCCATTCCCATCAACATTGTAAGAGTGTTCCCCTCTCTCCACGTCCTTGCCAACATCTGTCATTTCCTGAGTGGTACATTTTTGTCATTCTGACTGATATGAGGTAGTGTCTCATTATGGTTTTGATTTGTATTTCTATGATGATGAGTGATGTTGAGTATGTTTTTGTGTGTCTTTTGGCCATTTGTACATTTTCTTTGGAGAAATGTGTTCATGTTTTCTACCCATTTTTTAACTGGATTTTTTTGTTTTGTTTTTGGGGTGTTAAGTTTGATAAGCTGTTCATAGATTTTGGATAATAGCCCTTTATCTGATATGTCATTTTTTAATATCTTCTCCCATTCTGTAGGTTAACTTTTAGTTTTGTTGATCACTTCCTTTGCTGTGAAAAACTTTTTACCCTTCTTCATTTATTTTTAGTCTTTGGTTTAAAATCTACTTTTTCAGATATTAGGGTGGTTACTCCAGCTTTGTTTTGATGTCCACTCACATGAGATATTGTTATTCACTCCCTCACTTTCAATCTGGAGGTGTCTTTGGGCCTAAAACAAGTCTATTGTATACAGTATATCAATAGGGTTTTTTTCCTTCCACTTTGATATCCTATATCTTTTGATTAGACCATCTAGTCTACTTACATTCAGAGTAATCATTGAAAGATATTAATTTATTGCCACTGTATTCCCATTAAATTCACTGTTCCTGTAGACTATTCCTGTTTCTTTCTAGTCTTTGTTTCTTTTGGGCCCTCTCTCTGGGAACTTTTAAGAAACTTTAATGTTTCTTGCCAGGCTGATTTAGTGTTTATGAATTCCTTTAGTTTTTGTCTTGGAAACGTTGTCTCTCCTTCTACCTGAATGACAGTCTTGCTAGATAAAGTATTCTTGGATGCACGTTTTTCCCATTTAGCACATTGGCTATATCATGCTGGTCTTTTTTGACTTGCCAGATCTCTGTGGACAGGTCTGCTGCCAGTCTTATGTGTATTCACTTGTGGGTTAGGGACCTCTTATCCCATGTTGCTTTCAGGATTTTCTCTTTATCTTTGTACTTTAGAAGTTTCACTATCACATGTCAGGGTGTTAACCAATTTTTTATTGATTTTGAGTGTGACTCTCTGTGTCTCTTGGACTTGAATGCCTATTTCCTTCCACAGGTTAGGGAATTTCTCAGCTATAATTTGTTCAAATAAACCTTCTGCCACTTTCTCCCACTCTTTCTTCTGGGACTCCTATGATGTGGATATTATTTTACTTTATAGAATTGCTGAGTTCCCCAAGTTTGACTTCATGATCTAATAGTTTTGTTTTTCTCTTATGTTCAGCTTCATTATTTTCCATAGTTTTATCTTCTGTATCACATATTGGCTCTTCTGTTTCATTCATTCTCATTTTTATGGCCTCCTCTTGGGACTACATCTAGATTATAGCATTTTTAAATTCAGCCTGACTGGATTTTAGTTCATTTCTCTCTCCAGTAAGGGATTCTCTAGTGTCTTCTACATTTTTTCAAGCCTAGCTAGTATCTTTATAATCACTGTTTTAAGTTCTACTTCAAATATCTTACTTATATTCATATTGATTAAATCACTGGTTGTGAGTACTACCTCCTATTCTTTATTTTGGGATGAATTTCTCCATCTCTTCATTTTGTTCAGAAAAAAAGAAAAAAGACAAGAAAATAAACAACAAAAACAGCTATAACAACAACAAACTTCAGGAAGTGTTTCTGATGTGTGCTGTGTACACTCTGCTGTTGTGCTTTGGCTGCTCTTTCTCACTGGTTGTCCTCTCCAGAGTTCCTCTGCACTTGTAATGGGTAGTATTTAAAACTTTTAGGGGTGCCTGGGTGGCTCAGTGTGTTAAAGCCTCTGCCTTCAACTCAGGTCATGATCCCAGGGTCCTTGGAGGGAGTCCACATCAGGCTCTCTGCTCAGTGGGTGGCTCAGTGGGTTGAAGCCTCTGCCTTCGGCTCAGGTCATGATCTCAGGGTTCTGGGATCGAGCCCCGTGTCAGGCTCTCTGCTTGGCAGGGAGCCTGTTTCCCTTCCTCTCTCTCTGCCTGTCTCTCTGCCTACTTGTGGTCTCTGTCTGTCAAATAAATTTTTAAAAATCTTTAAAATTTTAACTAGGTGTGCTTTATTTGTTTGTTAAGATAAGCCTGGAAAATGAAAGAAAAAAAAAAATCTTGATCCAAGACATAAGAAAAGGAAAAAGGACAAAAATTCAAACAAACAGACAGACAAAAACTATAAGCCTGATTCCAAAGAATAAGAAAGAAGCAAAAAGGGTAAGCGAAGAAGAAAAGAAAAAAATAAATGAATAAGACTCCTGATCTGAGAAATAAGAGAAGGAAACAAACCAACAAATGATCAAAAATTATAAGGATGATACCAAAAATAGTTAAAGAGGAAAAAAAATATATATATATATACTTATAAATATATACACATATATATAATTAAAAACTTTAAGAAAGAATTGGAAAAAAATTAAAATTTTAAAAATGATGAGAAAAAAAGTAGCAAACCTCGTCTTATTCCCACCAGAAGCTGACATTTCGGAGGACTGTTTAATCAGTAGTTTCAGTCAACCAAGTAATCAGTTGGTAGATACTGGGGCCTGTGTTGGTCTTCTGAGGGGGAGGCCTGTTTGGCTGGCTCACAAGATGACTTGCCCCTCTAAGGATACCCCTGCCAAATGGAGGGGGCTGGGGTTTAGTGTAAGGACTTCAGCCTCCATTGAAGGTGTTGTGTTTCTGAGGCCCTACTGTGCTGGTGAGCAGGTGGGAGGAGGGAGTGATGGTTGGGGAAGAGTAGGGCTCTGGTCCCTGGATAGGGGTAATCCTGACAACCACTGTTCAGGAGGCCCTCTCAGAAAAGTGAAGAATCTCCTGTGTCCCAGGTTTTCATCAATTCCCTGCCTTAACCTGTCAGTTCCCAGGCCATCAGCATGCCTGGCACCACAGATCTCCCATATTTTATCTCTGGCAAGGTGCTGGGATTCAAAATTCTAAGTTTTAAAGGGCCTGGCAAAGGTTGGACCCACTCCTCTCCTCTGGAGGAGAGACTCCAAGAGTACCTATCACTGTCCTGTCCCAGAAAAGCAGTTGCACAGTGTACACACGGTGACTAGAGTTTATCGTGATACACAGTGAAAAGCTGCAATAAGGTTATTTACCTTCTGTGTGTGACTCAGTCCCCTAACCTATTTTGTCCCAGAAAACAAGCCATTGGGCATGCCCATGGTGGTTTAAGCCTATTGTGGCTCACAGCAAAAAGCTTCTACAAGGTAGCCTGTCCTTTGCACACACCTCTGTCCCTGCTCTTGAGTGCTGCTCAATGGTTCCCAGTTGGGACATCTGGGTCTAGTGCATGAGAGTGGCTTGGGGCACACTGCTGCACACCAGGGTGGTTGTGCCTGGTTCACTGCAGCAGCTGTGAAACCAGCAGCTTGTCAACATGCATATGAGGCTTTAACAAAATTTGTCTTGAGCACTGGGCCAAAGCTAGCCAACTTGGAGTGGGCTCATCTTCATAGGAACGTGTGGGCATATTGCACCACTAGCAGGTTAGGTAGCAAGTGTCTGTGCAGCACTGCCTCTAGAGGATGGCTCTATGTTTATGCTAGAGGCAAGGGAGTAAAATGGCTCCTGCCAGCTCCCTCTTTTTCAGAGAAGCTCCCCAGCACACTCCAAATTTTTATTAAAGATCTCTCTCCCATTTACCCCTAACATTGTATAAACTGCCATTTTTATGTTTCCTTTTTGAGTGGGCTTCTGTCTCTTTTAAAGTGGCAACCTAACTATCGCTTACCCTCCAAGCCTCCCAGTCCTCAGTCTGCTGACTTTTAAACCTCCAGGCTCCAAGTCCCACTGGTTTTACAACCTATGGAATTCAGCCCCCCTGGTTATGGGGATTAGTCTTCCATCTGTGAGCTCCCTGGTTTGAGGGTTCCTTTCTCTGTCCTTTCCACATTCATAGTTCCCTCCCTCCTGCAGGCATCCTGACACTTCCTCTTCCTACTCTTTTAGATATAGCTTTTTCTCTATATTTAGTTCTATAGTTTCTTCAGCCAGTTTTCAGATAATTCTCTTTTTTTTTTTACTTGGATGTGTATGATATCTAGTTGAAAACATGGGATAGGATGGACTCAGGGTCTTCCTACTCCACCATCTTCACAAGCTCCCTTCTCTTTATTTCTGATTCCCTAGCACATAGTCTAAACTCAAAGAATGTACTAGAAAATCTATGTCAGTATAATGGACAATGCCAGTGTTTTTAAGTATTTCTCCTAATCAAAGTCAGAGTTACTGAAAGACAAGTGGGGTGTTAGAAGATGGAGGAAGGACAGTAAAGTATCCTTCAGACTGAGAATATGCTTTGAGACTGGAAAACTAGACAATCTACTCCATACCATTTGCACTAAGTTTTATTTAAGGTAAATTACTGATGGAAGGGCCAGTCAGATATATGATCTGGGTGCTGCACAGCTATTCTTTGCCTGCCCTTGTCATTTGGACTTCAACCCACATCTTTCCTAGAGAGAAGTCTATTGTGGTGAGGTCTAAGGATATTTATTTAAAGTAGTAACACCTGTTTGGTCATTTCTACCAGCTATCTAAAGTGGTGTCTCCTGTGTACAACTGTAGGAATGATCAGAACAAGACTTTCCATATCCTGTTCAGGGCATATATTCACCTCCCACAGGCATGGAACATAGAGCCCTAAGGGAAGTCATTGTTTCAGCATGAATAAAATGGGGGACCAAAGATGTATTCAGTGTTGTCAGCACTCCTACACTCTACCCCTGACATCTTTATGATTTGTATAGTCTTTATGCTGTTTTTCCACAATGACTCTACAGCCAGATATTGGGAGATAACTTACATCCCTATGACACAGTTGCAATATTAATATACTTATAAGACAAAAGAAAATACTTACAATTATGATTTTCCCAGCCACCTGGTAAAGAGATCATTTTGACAGACCCAAAGGTTGGAGAGATTGTGAACTTCAACATACACAGTGGCCCATGACAGGAAAAAGTATCCCAATGCAACTGGAAAGAGCATCAACAATGCAAGGTAGTGGTGATAAGAGAAATGTGTTCTATAGACAGCAGATATGGCAAATCTTCATTTAGTAACAACATGGTGGTGGTTTGGTTCCATGAGCCAATACAAACTCTGCCTGATATTACCATATATTTGCCTCTTGACGTCATCAGAGAATGCATCTATATTGTTCATAGGCATTTGATTTGGAACCAATACTAACAACACTGCCTTAGTACAAAGTGTCAGAGGTTCAAAAGCAGTTATTTGCATGTATGTTGGGCCCTGACCAATGTAGAACAAGGAGTTAAGAATAATACTGGATGTGAGCCCTTGACCTCAAGGGATTACTACTTCAAGCCATGGTGGGGGGCATTCCAAGCTAATTTCCAATGAACCAAAGTCTCATCATGTGAGAGATCTTGTGGCAATTGTAAAATGAGTCCCTCCTTCAGCCAGATAGGACTCAACTTCCTAACAAGACTGATACCTACAGTGCCTGAGCTTTGGGGGTATTGTTTACTGGGCATTTATAGGCTGATGTCTATCTTGCTGTGAGTGTGGCATTAAGGAATTGAATTTCCTCTGTTAGTCACAGAACCATTCTTTGAGGCAGCTATCTGGTGACATATTTTTTTAAAGATTTATTTATTTGAGATAGAGAGAGGGTGGGCTTGGGGGGCACACAGGTAGAGGAGAGAGAGAAAATCTTAAACAGGGTCCCCACTCAACATGGATTTCAGCACAGGGCTAAATATCATGACCCTGAAACCATGACCCAAGCCAAAATAAAGAGTCAGGTGCTCAATTGACTGAGCCACCCAGGTGCACCTGGTGACAAAATCTTTAATGTGTGTGTGTGTGTGTGTGTGTGTGTGTGTGTGTTTCATTAGTATATTTATCTTTTCATGTAGGCCCTCAGCAGTAGGATTGTATGGCAGGTGGCAAGTCCATAATGTATCTTGGACCTCTGCTTATTTTTTGGATCTCATGACTAGGAAAATGTATTCCTTGATCACTATCCATCTGAGTCAATGTTCTGTATATGCTCTCTAGTTTTGTTACCCCCCTTGTAGTTGCACCCTGATTAGCTCTTTTATAAGCAAATACTTGTACAAGTCATTTGGAAGTGTCTTCATAGGTCAGAATATATCTGTACCCTTCTAATACTGACAGAGGGCCTATGTAATATATTTGCCAACAAGGAATAGGGTGTATGGTACACCCAATATACCTTGGGGTATGGAGCAATGGCCATGAGGGCCATGCCTGAGGTAGCATTGGGAGTATTCCTCAGCAGCAGCATGTAGATAAGAATATTTTAAAGGCAAATGTGTTTTTTTTAACTTAGGAAATATTTCCAAGTAGCTTTGGAAACTTGGTGTCCTATTTATGGTGGACACATTCTGCCACATCAGATGGAGTCAGCATTTCCTCCAGAAGAAGGACTTCTGTCCAGGCTAGAGCATCTGCCTCATGATTTCTGGCAGTGTGGATGGAGTGTGAGTGGACATATACCATACTTGGATGGATGTATTGAATTTAATGCATACTTCCCAAATATCTTTCCACTCCTTACAGGGGTCTATTTAATATAGCCCAGCTTTCATTGTGCCATTGTCACATCCATGTCGTTAACACTTTCCATACTGCCCAGCTGTCAGGGGCCAAGTCAATAGGCATGGGTTCATGCATCAACACAATCCATATCAATCTCCTTTTGCCCACTGACTACCTGTAGTTTCTTCTTCAGCTAAAGTACATCAAAATCCAGTAGGACAACAGAACATGAAACAGAAAGGTTTCCCTGGCTGCTGCTATCAGTGTACCATGTGGCCATTGAAGGCAAGCCTAACCTCCCCCCTTTACATGAGGGAGGAATGATGAGAAAATTTGTCTGTGCCTCTTGAGTTTTGATGTCTGCATCCTTCCCCCAATTAGGGAACTTTTTAGATATAATTTTCTCAAATAAGCCTTCTGCCCCCTTTACCCTCTTTTCTTCTTCTGGAACTCCTATGATACCAGTGTTATAACACTTTAAGGAGTCACTGAGTTCCCTAGGTCTACAATCATGATCGAATACTTTTCTTTCCCTCTTCTTTTCAGCTTCATTAGTTTCCATACATCTTGTCTTCTATATCACTGATACATTCCTCTATTTCATCCATCTTTTTTGTCATTGAATCCAGTCAGTTTTCATCTCATTTATAGGACTTTGTATTTCAGTGTGACAATTTTTTAGTTCTTTTATCTCTGCAGTAGGACATTCTCTCGTGTCTTCTATGCTTTTCTCAAGCCCAACTAGTATTCTTATGATTGTTGTTTTAAATTCTGGTTCAGGCTTATTACCTATATCAGTTTTGATTAAATCCCTGACCATTACTTCTTCCTGTTCTTTCTTCTGGGTGAATTCCTCCATCTTGTCATTTTGCCTATGTCACTTTTCTTGTGTGTGATGCTTTCAGTGGAAAGAAAGACAAAAAGCAACAAAGATTAAAGAGGAACAGAGAACACCACCAGAATCATCAACATTACAAGTAACACAATGGCAATAAATTCATATCTATCACTAATTACTGTGGATGTAAATGGACTAAAGTTCCAATAAAAAAACACATGGTATCAGAATGGATTACCAAAAAAAAAAAACTCATCTGTATGCTACCTAAAAGACACTCATTTTAGACATAAAGACTCCTAAAGATTGAAAGTGAGGGGATGGAGAACCAACTATCATGCTAATGGATATCAAAAGAAAGCCAGGGTAACCATGCTTATATCACACAAACTAAATTTTGAAACAAAGACTGTGGGTGCCTGGGTGACTCAGTCAATTGGGCATCTGCTTTCAGCTCAGGTCATGATATCAGGGTCCTGGGACTGAGGCCTGCATCAGGCTCCATGCTCTATGAGGAGCCTGTTTCTCCCTCTCCCTCTGCTCCTCCCTCCTCCTTGTGTATGCTCTCTCTCTCTCTAATAAATAAATAAAATTTAAAATAAAATAAAATAAAACAAAGAGTGTAACAAGAAATGAAGAAGACACTATATCATAATAAAGGGGTCTATCCAACAAAAGATCTAATAATTATAAATACTTATGTCCCCAGCTTAGGAGCACCTGAATATAAAAAAATAATAACAAACATAAAGAAACTCATTGATAGTAATACAATAATAGCAACGGAATTTAACACCCCACTTAGAGCAATGGACAGACCATCTAAGCAGAAAAGCAGCAAGTTAACAATGGCTTTGAATGACACACTGGACCAGATGGACTTAACAGATATATTCAGAGAAAAATACATTAGAACAGATCAGCAGAGCTACTAGCTGGTTCTCTGAAAGAATTTATAAGATTGATAACCCCCTAGCCAGACTCATCAAAGGAAAAGAGAAAGGACCCAAATAAATAAAATTATGAATAAGAGAGGAAAAATCACAACCAACACCACAGAAATAGAAACAATTATAAGAGAATATTATGAAAAATTAGATGCCACAAAATCTGACAATCTGGAATAAATGGATAAATTCCTAGAAGCATATAAGTTACCAAACCTGAAACAAGAAGAAATAGAAAACTTGAACAGACTCATAAGTAACAGAGAAATTGAACCAGTAATCAAATGTCTCTCAATAAACAAAAGTCCAGGACCAGATGGCTTAACAGGCAAATTCTACAAAACTTTTAAAGAAGAGTTAATACCTATTTTTCTCAAATTGTTAAAAAAATAGAAATAGAAAGAAAACTTCTAAGTTCATTCTAGGAGTCCATCATTACCTTGATTCCAAAACCAGACAAAGATCCCACTAAAAAAAGAGAATTACAGACCACCATCCTGATGAACATGGATACAAAAATTATCAATAAAATACAAGTAAACTGAATCCAACAGTACATTGAAATAATCATTCACCACAATCAATTGGGATTTAATCCTGGGCTCTAGGGGTGGCTCAGTATTCTAAATCAATGAAGGTGATGCACCATATTAAATAAAAGAAAAAACAGGAACCATATGATCCTCTCAATAGATGCAGAAAAAGCATTTGGCCAAGTACACCAACCAATTTTGATAAAAACCTTCAACAAAGTAGGGATACAGGGAACATACTTCAGCATTATAAAGCCATATACAGAAGACAGGCAGCTAATATCATCCTCAATGGTCAGGAAGAAGACAGGAAGGTCAACTCTCACCGTTGTTATTTACCACAGTATTGGAAGTTCTAGCCTCAGCATTCAGACAACAAAAAGGTATAAAAGATGATGGACATTGGGAATGGTATGTGTTGTGGTGAGCACTATGTATTGTGTAAGAATAATGAATCACAGACCTGTACTCCTGAAAAAAATAATACATTTTATGTTAATTTTAAAAAGTATCCAAATCAGCAAGGAAGTTCTTTTTTTTTTTTAAAGATTTTATTTATTTATTTGACAGACAGAGATTACAGGTAGGCAGAGAGGCAGGCAGAGAGAGAGGAGGAAGCAGGCTCCTTGCTGAGCAGAGGGCCCGATGCGGGGCTAGATCCCAGGACCCTGGAATCATGACCTGAGCTGAAGTCAGAGGCTTTAACCCACTGAGTCACCCAGGCGCCCCAGCAAGGAAGTTCTTGAACTTGTACTATTCACAGGCAACATGATACATTATGTAGAAAATCTGAAAGACTTCACCAAAAAAATTGCTAGAATTGATACATGAATTCAGAAAAGTCATAGGATACAAAATCAATGTACAGAAATCTGTTGCATTTCTATACACCAGGAATGAGGCAGTAGAAAGAGAAATGAAGGAATCAATCCCAGTTACAATTGCAACAAACACCATAAGATATCTAGGAATAAAACTAACTAAAGAGGTAAAAGACCTGTACACTGAAAACTATAGAACACTTATGAAATAAATTGAGGAAGACACAAAGAAATGGAAATACATTCTATGTTCATGGATTGGAAGGACAAATATTGTTTAAAATGTTTATACACCTAAAGAAACTATAAATTTAATGTAATCCCTATCAAAATACCATGAATATTTTTTCATAGAGCTAGGATAAACAATCCTAAAATTTGTATGGATCCACAAAAAACTCTGAATGGCCCATGAAATGCTGAAAAAGAAAATCAAATCCAGGGGCATCACAATTCCAGACTTCAAGCTATATTGCAAAGCTGTAGTCATCAAGACACTATGGTCCTGGCACAAAAACAGACACATAGATCAATGGAATAGAATAAAAAACCCAAAAATAAACCCACAATTATATGGTCAATTAACAAATCAGGAAAGAATATTCAATGGAAAAAAGACAGTCTCTTCAACAAATTGTGCTGGGAAAACTGGACAGCAATGTGCAAAAGAATAAAACTGGACCACTTTCTAACACTGTACACAAAAATAAATTCAAAATGAATGAAAGACCTAAATGTGAGCAGGAAACCATCCAAATCCTAGAGAAGAACATAGGCAGCAACCTCTTTGACATCAGCCATAACAATTTCTTACTAGACATGTCACTGGAGACAAGGAAAATAAAAGCAAAAATGAGCTATTGGTATATCATCAAGATAAAAAGTTTCTGCACATTGGAGGAAACAATCAACAAAACTAAAAGGCGATCTTTGGAACGGGAGAAGATATTTGCAAACAAAATATCTGATAAAGCATTAGTATCCAAACTTTATAAAGAACTTATCACAGTCAACACACAAAAAAACAAATAATCTAGTTGATAAATAGGCAGACAATGGAATATTATTCAGGCAAATGAAAGAATGAATTCTTGCCATTTGCAACGAGGTGAGTGGAGCTAGAATGTATTATGCTATGTGAAATAAGTCAACCAAAGAAAGACAAATGCCATATGATCTCTCTCATATGTGGAATTTAAGAAAGAAAACATGAACATATGGGAAAAGAAAAAAAAAAGGAGAGAAAAACAAGTCATAAGAGATTCTTAAGGATAGAAAATAAACTGGGGGTGATGGAGAACAAACTGTTGGAGAACAAACTGAGGGAAGTGGGTTGAAGATGAGCTAGATGGGTGGTGGGTATTAAAGAGGCACTTGTGATGAGCACTGGGTATTGTATGTAAGAGATGAATCACTGAATTTTACTCCAGAAACCAATATTACACAGTATGTGTTAACTAACAAAATTTAATTTAAAAAATAAAACAAAATAAAATATAAAAATAAAAAGATGGACAGAAGACATGAATAGACATTTTTCCAAGAAAGTGTATAGATGGTTAACAGACACATGAAACCATGTGCAACATCACTCATCAACAGGGAAATACAAATCAAAACCACAATGAGATACCACCTCATCCCTGTCAGAATGGCTAAAATTAACAACACAGGAAACAACAGATGTTGGTGAATATGAGGAGAAAAGGGAAACCCTCTTACACTGTTGGTGGGAATGTAAACTGGTGTTGTCACTCTGGAAAACAATACGGACATTCCTCAAATAGTGGAAAATAGAACTACCCTACAATCCAGCAATTACACTACTAGGTATTTACCCAAATGATACAAAAATATTGATTCAAAAGGACATATACACCCCAATGTTTATAGCAGCAGTAGTAGCCAAATTATGTAAAGATCCCAAAAGTTCATCAACTAATGAATGGATAAAGAAGAGGTAATGTACAGATATAGATAGATATAGATATAGATAGATACATAGATATAGATGATATAGATAGATAGATATAGATAGGTATATGAATGTAATATTGCCATTTGTATGGACATGGATAGAGCTACTGTGTATTATATTAAGTGAAAAAAGTCAAAGTAAGACAAATACCATATGATTTCACTCATATGTGGAATTTAAGAAACAAAACCGAAGAACATAGGGAAAAAAGAGAGAGAGCTTAAGCATAAAATAGACTCAACTGTAGAGAACACCCTGAGGGTTGCTGAAGGGGTGGTGGGAGAGGAGATGGGCTAAATGGGTGATGGGTATTAAGGAAGACACTTGTTATGTATGATGAGCACTGTGTGTTATACATAAGTGATGAATCACCAAATTCTCCTGACACTATTACTACACTATATGTTCACTAACTGGAATTTAAATAAAAACTTGAAATATGAAATACATAAATAAATTTTAAAAAGAAAGAAAAACCCTGACAGGTGAATAAATACAACAGGATAATTGCTGACAGAGGCATGCAGAATAGGTCAGGGGAACATAGAGAAAGAATTTATCTTGGGAGGATGGTATGGAGAAGAGGGAAACTGGCTAGTGGAGGGGACTTTTAAGAAAGGCTTCCTGGAATAGTACAGTATATCTGAGTTAACCTTGAAAAGTTATTAGAAGATTGTGGGCAAAGATTCTAAGAAGTAGGGATAGCATTTAGGAAAAACCTAGAGATGAGACAGGGGTATTGCACTTTAAGAAACTGGCTCAAATAGTGTGCATGTAAGGGAACTAGTAATAATGGAAAATTAGGAACCCCTAATAGGCACTTAATATTCTTGTTTTCCTCTCTCTATCTCTCATTTTCCCTTCATTATTTCCTTTCTCCACTTCCCTTTCTCTATTTTCTGTAATCAGACCCTCTTTTCCCTCTACACTATTTTCTCCAGTTACTCCTCAACACATACTCTTTGCTCTAGACAGACTGATATCTTCACTGCCTTCAAATGTCCTATAATCATTTCTGTTCCTATATCTTCACTCACACTGTTTGCCCTACTTCAAGTACCCTTTCTGCTTTTGCCTATCAGAGATGGCAAGCTCAAAAGTCTACAAAGATCAAATAGGTAATGTAAATGAGTCAAGCTGATCAGGTGTAATACAATAGGTTATGCTAAGGGTTATGGTAAACTTCAGTTTTCTCATGTTAAAACGGGATTATAAAATCAAACTTAGAGTCTTATTAAGAATCAAATGAAGTTATGAAAGTAAAGCAAATGATTCTGTACAATAGTACTTACTTAACAACTGGTAATATTCTCATTTTTTCCCTGAGATTTTCCCCTTTCTTTAATTTAATCTAAGTTGTAACTGCTTTTAGAATCACTATATCACAGCTTCTTTAAAATCATTGTCAACTAGATTCAATATTTGATTCATCTTGGTGTTGGTGTCAATTGATGGTCTTATTCACTTTGTGATTCAGTGTATCGTCCACACATTTAGTGCATCAGGCAGTGTTTTATTTTAGGATACTCTAAATCCTTTCAAACTCTTTTATTTTATCAAGAATTAATCCTATGTAAGTTTAGCATGCACATACCAGGTCCTTGTATAATTTTGTGGGCTATAATTCTGATGGCAGTTTAATTTTCATAGCCTTTGCTAGGTTATTTTGGTCTGCTTGGTTTAGTTGGTACTGCTAGGACTCCCACTGGATCTCATTGGTGCTTTCTGAGAGGATGGAAGAGGATTACTCAGGCTGACCCTCTAGGTGGGTTGTATCTCTGTGAGTGTGTTTGTGGTGGAGTCCCTTTATTGTCTGACCCTCTTTTGAGATGTCTAGTTTCTCTGGGTGAAAGAAGAAGACTCTTGGCCTGAAAGGACAAATTCTGAGTCAGCCACTTATTAATGATGCATCCCTTCTAATAGTTCTGGATGCCAGCGCTGGTTTCTGGGTTCAGGAAAAGATTCTTATGATTAGGGGAACAAAGAAACTTCCTGAACCAGGTCACCTGCTGTATAGTTAGGTCTCTCCTGCCATCTCTGTCTCTCCACCTTAGTATCTCATGGAGGGAAGACAATCTTAGACCTGGCATGAGTGCCTCTCCTGGCTCTTGATTTTTGTCCAAGCTCCCATCTGGTATCTCTTGCTAGAAGTGTTAGGATTATCTCATGTTGTTAGATGGACTCCAGTGTGATCCAGGAAAGGAATGTACCTACCTGGGCTGCTTTGTCACTATGTCATGGGAAGGGAAACACTGGGTCTAAGTCACCTTCTCATTGCAAGTGATGGACACTACATGTAGTTCACTTTCTTCCTACTATCTTTCAGAGCTCTTTTTTGGTATATCTTGGGCCATTTCCAGGGTTTATATTTTTACTTAGTGTGGAGAAAGAGGAAATGGGTCTACAACATGTTGTCTTGACAGGAAGTCTCTGCACTTATTTTTAATAAGAAAAATGATAAAAAGAAAGAAAAAAGTAATATAGACTAGGTGGTAGAATTAATGATGACATTTATTTATTTTTCTAATTATGTAAAATTAAAATTATCATCCATGTGATAATATTGTATAGTGGAACAAAGCTTTGTAGTCCTGAGTTTGAGTACCAGCTCTAATATCTCTTAGTGCAGTGATATTGGGCAAATGACTTAACTCATTTTAGCTTTAGTATCCTAGACTTAGAATAATTCTAATATCTCCCTTTTAGAATTTTGTGAGGATTACGTTTGATAAGGTATGGACTATATTTAACACAGTGTCTGGTCACTGCTCATGAGATGGTAGTTATCTTTATGTATCATCAACATTTTTCTTCTGGAACCCCATTCCCTTCTATGCCAGAGGTCAACCCTCTGACCACTAAGTGATTTTTAGAGTACTTTCTCTACTCTTGAGATAAAAATAAGTAGCTTCCTTCTAAAAATGGCCAAATTCCAGTCTATGGGCTCTCTCTGGTAAAGAGCCTACATGGTGTGCTGTACACATCTGTACAAATACTTATTTTTTTCTCCTTTGTCTTCCCAAAGCAGAGATCCCCATTTCAGAGTTCCAGCAGATGTTTCTTTATTTAAACTGTATTAAGTAAGAGGAAGGAAAGAGAGACAGACATACACAAGAAGGAAAGAGGTCTGGGTCATATCACCACATTTATTCAGAGACCACACTGCCAGGAAAAATGTGCACACCAATTGTAATTTGTTTTTTCCGTTTTATTTGATTTTTTTCAAACAGGAATTTCTTGTTTCCTTGGACACTAATTAAATCTCAGTTAGTGAGAACCAGCCAGCAGACTTTCAGTGCAATTATGGATGGCCAAATGCTGTATTTATTATAGCCCCTTAGAAGGAAATTTGGTAGGGTATTTTGGTTTCAATGCAATAGCTGATTTTGTCTTCATGTGTAAGTGTTTTGTATGCAGTGGACTCAGAAATGTATAAAAAGGGAGGAATTATATTTTGGGTAGTTTATTATTCTCAGATTTGAGCCTTTCATTTTATAAGCTTCCTATACATCAATTTCATTAATAACTTTTTGGATCCAGAGAACTGTTATTCTTTAGAGCATATAATCACTCCCAACTAACCCATTATCTCAACCTGCTGCCTTATTTTAGATTCAAATTTGGTCATTGTTTTCATCCACAAATTCTAACTCCAGGTGCTTCAGCACTATGCAAGAAAACATGAAAAATTCAGCCAAACTAGTGACTAGGTATTGAATGGAACAAAGGTTCATTCTAAACTATTTGCCTGGATTCAGTTGTTTTTGTAACTGAACTCAATCACTCTGGTCAGTAGGAGAATGTAAAGTCTGGGAGGAAATCTGTGTTGAAGAAAAGTCCTAGAGAACTAACCAAAAAATTAATTGTGACCAGTGTTGGAATCAAGTCCCTTTCTCTGGGTGTTTGTGTTCTAGATGAGGCAGGAATAATATGGATTATCCTGGTTAAAATCACAGGAACAACTATGACTTTGACATGTAGGCAAATGATGGATTATAGAAATATTTAATAAGCAGGAAGGTAACTGATTTCAACAACTCAGTTGTCCCTCATTAGCAAAGACAACTATCTTGAAAGGAGATATGGCATGGTAGAAAAGAACTGACCTTTAGAATAAGAATTAGGATACTTTTAACTAATTTTATGATGTATGTGACCTTGAGGAGTTTATATAATCTCTCTAGGTCTCAAATTCCTCACCTTCAAAATGGGGTTAATGAAACTTTTTAAATCCAGCCAATAAGGAAAACACTAATAACATCAAAGGAAAATGAACAAAGAGAACAAGAAACTTACAGAACTGAATATAAATGACTGAAAAGTATGAAAAATTTCCAACCTCACCAACAATAAATACACACTAAATGTGGTACTATTTTTCTTTTTTCTTAATTATCAAAATTCCAAAAGTAATAAACTAGTCTTGGTAAAATTAACATTCTCCTACACTCAGGGAGTGTAAATTGGCACAACTTTTCTGGAAAGCAATTACAAATCATACCAAAAGGCTTCAAATAGTTCATAATCCATAACCTTTGACACATGGATTTCACTTCTAAAAAATTGGTCAAAGAGAATAGTCTGAAATCCAACAGACATTAATTTACAAACTTGCTATTGCAGCATCATTTATATATAATAACACTGGAAACTGAAAGGACCAACAATAAGAAAAAGCTCAAATAAGTTATGATTTATTCCTTTAATGGAATATTCTGTGAACATTTAAGATGACATCTTAAGTAATATTTAATCTTATGAGAAAATATTCATAATGTGAAGAAAAAAATAAAAATATATGTACAGCGATGCCCCAATTTACAAATATATACTGTATGTGTATGTTTATAAAACAATGAAAGACTTGAAAGAAATATTTCAAATAGTTAACTGTGAGAAGATTATGTCTTTTTTTTGTTTTATCTTTCTACAACTTTAAACATCACTACAATGAACATATTTTCATAATGGGAACAATAAAGCATAATAGCAGGATGGTTGTGAGAATTAAATGAGCTAGTTCTCCTACTGACTTGTACAGACTAGATATGTAGGTTTTACTTTTTAAAATTTTGATGTTGTTGTTTTTTACTTGATATTATAACCACAGTGAGAGTCCTGACATCCTCCTCACTTGCTTCCAGTTCCAAATACTGCACATTTTTGTAGCTCAGACTCAGAACTCACTTCACTCAAAACTCACCTTTTCTCTGATATTTTTCTCTTTGAGATCCCTTCAAAATGTATACTTGGTATGAAAATACGTTCAAAGTCATTAGGAGTCAGGGAAATGCAAATTAAAACCACAATGAGATATCACACACCTATCAGCGTAACTAAAATTTGAAAATAATGACAAATGGCAATATCAAATGCTGCCAATAATGCAGAAAAACTGGCTCACTCATACATTGCTGGTGGGAATGTAAAATTGTACAGCCACACTGGAACACAGTTTAGTAGATTTTTATCAAACAAACATGCAATTAGTATACTACCCAAAAATTGCACTCTGGAGCATTTATCTCAGAGGAATCAAGACGTTGTCCACAGGAAAAAAAAAATCTGTAAATGAATGTTCAGAGAAGGTCTGTTCATAATATCCAAAAACTGGAAATAGCCCAGTTGTCCTTCAATGGGTGAATTAAATAAAATATGGACATCCTTGGTACACAGATGTTACTCAAAAATTAAAAAAATAATGAATTATTGATACACATAACCATTTAAATTAATCTCCAAGAAATTATGCTGAATGAAAAAAAGATAATATCAAAAATCACACACTATGTGACTATATTTACATAAAAGCTTTGAAATTAGAAAATTATAGAGAACAGATTAGTAGTTGTCAGGAATTAGACATTTAAGCTGGTATTGGAGGGGGAGGCAGTAGGTGTGGCTATAAAGTGGTAACATGAGGGATTTGGGCTAGATATCCAAAATACAATAGTTGTGTATTTTGATTTTGGTGGTTGATATAGATACCCATACAGGTAATAAAACTTTAGAAAACTTACAATGCGTACACATATACATACACAAATGAATACAAGTAAAACTGGGGAACTCTGAAAAAAGATTGGTGGACTGTATCAATGTTAGTTTTCTGGCTGCAGTGATGTACTATAATTTTGCAATATATTACCACTGGAGGAAAGTGGGCCAAGTATACAAGAAACTTTTCTGTGTTATTTCTTAAAACGTTATGTGCATCTATAATTATCAATAAAAATTTCAGTTGAAGAATGTATGTATATAGGAAATAGCCCCTGTACTACCCTGTATATCCCATGCCCTTGTAGACATTGCTCTTTGGTAACCAAACTCCCTATGAGCAATG
The DNA here is from genome assembly GCA_004024625.1 of Mellivora capensis. Taxonomy (NCBI): domain Eukaryota; kingdom Metazoa; phylum Chordata; class Mammalia; order Carnivora; family Mustelidae; genus Mellivora; species Mellivora capensis. Next base: position 1,617 of record PISX010025345.1, on the reverse strand, counting down.
TCTTTTGTTTTTGTATCACTAGGATGCCTAATACAGTGTTGAGCCCACCAATTTTTATTGAATTGGAAAATAATACTTCCACCCCCCTCCCAAAAAATAATTTTATGATAGTGGTAGAACTTGATGCATTTTATTTCTCTTTACTTTCTAATTATTTAATATTGTTATTATATACATGTTTTTACCATTTACCGTTTTCTGAAATCTGCTAGAATATGGAGCTAACAACAACAGAAAACCAATTCCCCACATTCTGGCATTACTGGAAGCACTTTAGCATAATGACATAAAGTGAGTTGAAGTCTCAGGCTTTGCCCCTCACTAACCTTTGGGTAAATTATTTAACCTCAGTTTCTTATTATATAAAATAGGGATAATAATAGTACCTCTATCATAGTACCTCTATCATAGGGTTGTTGTGAAAATTAAGAGAGCATGCAAAATGATTAGTAACTTACTCTGGAAAGTAAGTTCTCAGTAATGTTATTTACTTTTCTCTACTGCTGATATTTCTCTGGTCAGCTCCTGTTACATATGCTCTTAAGTGTTAAGCCATGTAATACAGATAAGGGATATGTCCATATATGTTTCCAAAGATTCCATAATAAAGTATCACAAAACTGGTGGCTTGAAGCAAACTTTATTTATAGCAGATCTAGAGGCTGCAAGTCTCAAATCAAGGTCTTGGCAAGGTTGATTCTTCTGAACACTCTGAGGGAGACTCTGGACCATTTTTCTCTACAAGCTTCTAGTTATTGCTGGCAAGCAGTCCTTGGTTTTCCTTGGCTTATAGACTCATGACTTCAGTATTTTTCTCCATCTTCATACAGCATTCTCCCCATGTATCTCTATTCCTGTGTTCATATCTTCCTTTTCTTATAAGGACATTAATCCTATTAGATCTAGGGCCCACCCTACTCCAATATGACCTCACCTTTACATGCTTGTATCTGCAAAGACCCTGTTATCTTCGTTTCCTTTTTTCTTCTCATTTTTTCTTTTTTTTTTTTTTTTTGAGAGAGAGAGAGAGAGTGGGGGGAAGGGGCAAAAAGAAAGGGAGAGAGAGAGAATCTTAAGAAGGCTCCATGCCCAACAGAGCCTGATGCAGGGCTTGATTTCATGACCCTGAGATTATGACCTGAGCTAAAAGCAGGAGTCAGACACTCAACTAACTGAGGCACCCAGGCACCCCAAAGAATCTGTTTTCAAATAAGGTCATATTCACAGGTTCCTGGAGTTAGGACTTCAGCATGTGTTTTAGAGGACACAATTCAACCCATAACAGTTAGAAATTAGGAGTGAGAGTAATGGCTTAAGACCAAAATAATCATTAAAAGCTTTTTTGGAGGAAGTGGGACAAGTGGTCTCGATTTGAGTAGATAAGTAAGAGTGAACAAGGGAAGAAGAACAATGTCAGTACTTCATCAAGATCAAAAGCTTCTGCACAGCAAAGGAGACAGTCAACAAAACAAAGAGGCAACCCACGGAATGGGAGAAGATATTTGCAAATGACAGTACAGACAAAAGGTTGATATCCAGGATCTATAAAGAACTTCTCAAACTCAACACATGCAAAACAGATAATCACATCAAAAAATGGGCAGAAGATATGAACAG
>PISX010025344.1:0-26371 GCA_004024625.1 Mellivora capensis | reverse complement strand
AAAAAAAAAAAAAAAAAAAAAGTTGATATAAGCCTTTAGAGTTAAAAACTGAAATAGGTTGTGGTATAGCTATAAACTCAGAAAACATGATAGCTGCATAAGAATATTTTTGAACTTTATCAAAATGTTTGTTTCTGAAGGAGATCAGTAAAACATTTAAAACTTAATAGTTTAGAAAGAATATTCACCAAGTAAATTATTTTTAGGGGAGCTTAATATTGTTTGTAAGCCCCAAAATAGAAATATGTTGATTTTTGAATTAAAGATTTTATAATCATTTTGAAACATTTAGTCTTTTTGACCTTAATATCTCTCTGTTGTGACTTATTTTAAATCTACATTTGAGTTTTTTTTTTACTTTTGGGTTTTTTTTTTTTACATTAAACATTGCTAATTTAAATTATCTTACCTTATTTCATGGGATATTTGTACATTCGGTGGGAAGACTAGCAATACCTCAGCAAAAAACTTGAGGAAGTTACTTATTTTAAGAAAAATAAAAGTAGGATCATAATTGCTTGGTATGTCTTTATGAGTTGTACCTTTTTTTTTTATTATTAACATACAATGTATTATTTGTTTCGGGGTACAGGTCTGTGACTCATCAGTCTTACACAGTACATAGCAGTCACCACGACACATACCCTCTCCAGTATCCATCATCTGAGTTATATCTTTTTTTTTAAGATTTTATTTATTTATTTGACAGACAGAGATCACAAGTAGGCAGAGAAGCAGGCAGAGAGAGAGGAGGAAGCAGGCTCCCTGCTGCACAGAGAGCCCAATGCGGGGCTCGATCCCAGGACCCTGGGATCATGACCTGAGCCGAAGGCAGAGGCCTCAACCCACTGAGCCACCCAGGCACCCCCTGAGTTATAGCTTAAGAGAAATAAATTAGATGTACCTGGACTTGGGAATTCCATTGTTAAGGAAACTAAAGTGTTTAAACCAAAGGATTGCCTCCCCACCCCCTTTGGATTTATATGTAGTTAACCTCAGTTGCTGAAGAGATAAAGGCATGCTGAAGAATGAGCAAAACTTTGAGTGAGAGACAACTAGATATTCACATGCAAAAGAATGAAATTGGACCCTTACCTTACCCCATACACAAAATTAACTCAGAATGAGTCAGAGACCCTAAATACAGCAGCTAAGACTATAAGACTCTTAAAAGAAGAGGTTAAAAATCATGACCTTATTAAACTTTTTGTATTCATATGTATTGTTTAAATCTTTTACAATGATATGTGCTGTTTTTACTAAAATAAAACCTCTTCTTTTAAAACTTAAAAAAAAAAAAAAAGACCTTGGATTTGGCTGTAGTTTCTTAGATATGTTATCCAAAGCACAAACAACAAAGGGAAAAAAATTAAAAACAGATAAACTTCATCAAAATTAAAGCCTTAAATTGGAAGAAAAGACCACATATTGAATAGGTGAAATATATTTGTCAATCTTTTTTTTTTTTATAAAGATTTTATTTATTTATTTGACAGACAGAGATCACAGGTAGTCAGAGAGGCAGGCAGAGAGAGAGGAGGAAGCAGGCTTCCCGCTGAATAGAGAGCCCGATGCGGGGCCCGATCCCAGGACCCTGGGATCGTGACCTGAGCCGAAGGCAGAGGCTTTAACCCACTGAGCCACCCAGGCGCCCCTATATTTGTCAGTCTTACATCTGATAAGGGTCTAGTATCCAGAATGTATAAAGAACCCTTATAGTTCAACAGCTAAAAGACAACGTAAAAATGGGCAAAAGACTTGAATAGACTATTTTTCCAAAGAAGATACATAAATGGCTAGCAAACACATGAAAAAGATGTTCAACACCATTATTCATAGGAAAATGCAAATCAAGACCACAGTAAGATTCTACTTCACACCTACACTAGGATGGCTTTTAGAAAGGAAAAGAAGTAATAACCATCACCAAAGATGTGGATGTGGAGAAAATGACATTCCCATACATTGTTGGTAGTAACATAAAATGTTACTGGTGCTCTGGAAAACAGTTCGGCATTTCTTCAAAAAGTAAAACATAGAATGACCAGATAGCCCAGCACTTCTCCTCCTAGGTATTTATCCATAAGAACTGAAAACAGGTATATAAACAGAAACTTAGATATAGATGTTCCTAGCACTATTGACAATAGCCAAAAGGTAGAGACAACCCTTATGTCCATAGACTGATGAATGGGGAACAAAGAAAGTGTGATATAGCCATGTAATAAAATGTCTTTCAGCCATAAAAGGGAAAGTAGTACATGCCGCAACATGGATGAACCTTGAACACGTAATGCTAAGTGAAAAGAAGCCAGACATGAAAGGTCACATTTTATGTGAAATATCCAACAGACATAATACAGAGAGACAGAAAAGCATATTAGTGGCTGTTGGGAGAGAGGGCAGAGGTGAGGTGACTCCATAATCGGAATGGGGTTTCCTTTTGTGGTGATAAAAGTGTTCTGGAACTAGGTAGTGATGATAGTTGCAGACCCTTGTGAAGGTGCTAAATGCCACTGAGCTGTACACCTAAAAGTGGTTTAAATGTTGGCTTTTATGCGTATTCTACCTCAGTTTATATATAACTTAAATTACTTCCATTGTTAGGTGTATGATTCAGTTCAGCTTTCATTAACTTTTCTGTTAATTTGTGACGTGAAGTAAGCAAATCATTTTACAACTTTGAAAAGTCACAGTATTTATAATACGGTAAGTTCCGGTGTGCTTATGTTTAAGACTTATGGTTAAACATGTGCTCGACTATATAAACCTTTTGATATGATTGCCTACCCTTAGAAGCTCACATTTTAGGATACTTTCTGAGGTTTACATCCTATGTATTTCTTACAGCTTAGCATGCAGGTTTGTGGGTTTTCTGTTGTTTTTTTTTTCACTGAGGATATACTCTTGGCCCTCTCTGATTCCTTGTGTCCCCCAGGAAACAAAAGGTCAAACTGAATCATGCCTCTCTGTTAGAATGAATCTTTTGCATGCAGGATAGGGAGTGGGTAAACATAAAATTCTGTTCCCCCTTGGTTTTTGGACATGCTTTTGGAATATACTCAACAGAAAGAAAGCCTCTCATAACTGTATGCTGCCTCCTTCATGTTTCCACAGGTAACACGGATTGTGTTATTATGGGTAAATAATCATTTTAATGATTTTGAAGGTGATCCTGCTATGACTCAATTTCTGGAGGAATTTGAAAAAAATCTGGAAGATACAGTAAGACTTAAAAGAGTTTATCTTCTTCAAGGTTTAGGGATTTTCCTCATTCTCAAATAACAGCAATTCACAACAACTTTTATCTGTTTCTGTGTCTTGAATGTCTGCTCTGAGAACTTATAAATTTATATTTTAGATTCTGCTCATTTTCTGGCACTAACCCAAGCAAAAAATCGGGCTTCCTTCTCACTCTTCTATTTTCCTATTAAGACTCATGAGAATGCTATCTCCAGCCACCCAAGCTTATGAACTCTGGTGTGTATGTGGGCTTCCTTTCTCTTCTCCTTGAATTCCCTGACCAAGATGTCCATTCATTGCTGAAGTCACCTAGGTCACTAATTGTGGCAGTACACATATTCCCTATAGTCCCTCTCTCTCCGCCATTCCTTTGTCACTCCCCATTTTAAAATGGCCTCAATTAATCATGCCTTATCTGTTGTAATAGCTAGGTAATTTTAGTTCTAGTATTTTTTTCTAGTCCATTTTGTGTGGCCAAAGATTGCTTTTAAACGAATATTACTCTTTTTGTCAGTGAACTAAAGTATTTCCTATCAAAGTAATTCCTCATATGTTCAGGTCCCTTACCTACATTTTAAGTCTTTTTATCTGTGCACCCTTGATTTTACCCAGCCAGATTATTTTATATTCTTTACCAGTTCTCAGGCTTAAATTCTTTTTTTCTAGTGTTGATATTTGAACTCTGTGCAACTTTAAAGGCCTATTTTATATATCAGCTCTATATTAGACATTGAGTCTCCCTTCTGCATGTGATTTTACTTGTTTTAAATATACAACACCTAAGATAACCCCCTCAAGGTCCTTTTAACTTACACAGTAGCTATTTATAATTCCATTTACTCTGACAGATATAAATTTTGAACTGTAACTGGATTTATATCCTCTAAGCAACTTGAAATTTTAGGAAGTAAATTAATAATGCAGTTCAGGAGTTAGTTTGCCTGAATTAACATTCAGACTGTACCACTTGTTAGACATGTAAACTTGGGCAAGTAGCCCAGCCTTCTCTGTAGTTGTCTTTATAAGTAGTAGCCCCTAGTTTCTGGGGATTGTTACAAGGATTATAATGAGCTAATGAATGTAACAATCTGGGGGCCCAAGAACCATTGCTGTTACTCCAGAGTATAAGTGGATTGAGTTGAAAACGGGACAGATAGGCAGGTTTCTGTCCATTCGCTTACCACTTAGTTCCTGTAGCCTTCTCAGCAGCCCTTTAGCTCTATGCAAACAAAATGGGAAGAATGAACAGATACAGGGAACTTGATTAAGAGGCTGTAGAGGCTTACCACTATCATTTGGGTTTTCCAGTGCCAGCTGTGTAGATATTTATGGGCCAATGGAAAACAGAAATTGCCTTACAGTCAAGGGATTTCTTTTTTGGTAATCATTCAGCCATCAGGTATTTATTCAGTTCTATTTAATACTCCCAAGGTGTTAGGAGAATAGGATCAGAACGGGTGTAAGGCTGGGCCCCTGTCCCGAAGAAACTTTAGCTGCTTTTTATGGGCATAAGTTATGAGGTTTACACATACTATGCTCTTTGAGAATAGTTGAGTATTAAATTGATATTAAAATCTGAAATTGAGAATATTACTAAAGTTAGGAAAGATCTAAATTAATATAGGAATAATACACCCAGAAGAGGTAGAGACTTGAATGTGTCTTTCAGTATGACTATATTTGGAAAGGTGGTTCAGGTCCTTTAAGGTTTTAAATGAAGGTTTATAAAGATTCTGAATTTATGTAACGGCCTGGAGATGAGCAAGATAGTAGTGGAGATGTATTAGGAAATTTTAGGCCACGAGAAGTAACGTTTTGTCTTCCATGAAGAGATATCATTTTGCAATCCTTTTGAGCCATTTTTAAAAATCATATTGTGAGATCATTTTCTTGACAGCACTCTGGTGTGAAAGTTTGCCCTCCTTCAGTTTTATTTACCCTGTCTTCCATGTTCTTTACTCTCTAGTTCAAGATAACTCTAATTCTAATAATTTTAGGTGATTTTTAAAAGTCTTTAAGGGATAGAGACATACATTTATGTACATTATACCCTTTTTTATGTTTTTAGAAAATGAATGGTCATCTCCGGTTATTAAATATTGCCTGTGCTGCAAAAGCCAAGTGGAGACAGGTGGTGTTGCAGAAGGCTTCCCGAGAGTCCCCTCTGCATTTCAGCCTTAATGGAGGGAGTGAGAAGGGGTTTGGTATTTTTGTTGAAGGAGTAGAACCTAGTAGCAAAGCTGCTGATGCTGGACTGAAACGTGGTGATCAGGTAAGTAAATAACCAACCACATGAATTAAAGCCTTTTGGGAAGTATTTGTCTGCTGCTTTTTTTCATATGTGATATTTCTACAAGTAAGCATGATACATTTAAGGAAATTCAATTAGAAATTAAAATGAGGGGTTCCTAGCTGACTCAGTCGGGTAAGTGTCTGCTGTCGGCTCAGGTTGTGATCCTGGGGTCCTAGGATCGAGCCCCACGTGGGGTTCCTTGCTCAGTGGGGAGTCTGCTTCTCCCTCTGCCCTCCACTCATGCTTGCTTGTATGAGTACTCTCTCTCTCAAATAAATGAAATCTTTAAAAATTAAAAAAAATTAAAATGTAAGTGGCCATAGATTACCATAAATGATGGTTTCAGCTTAAATAGTGTTCATATAAGTAACAGAACTACATGCATAAGCAGAGGAAGCCAGGTGAGGGACCAGGAAAAGACACTAGGAGGAAGTTAGGATTTGTTTTCTGCATTAAGATTTTAGGTAGCTGTAGACCAAGCAGTGTGTTCCCAGATGTGATTCCTGACAACCTTGTTACTAAGAAATGTAATTCCTAATAAGCCCGCCTCAGTTCTGTTAATCATACTAGTCACATTCTACAGAGATGAGCTCTAGGAATCTGTATTTTTTTAGTATATGTGCTGCTGAAGCGAGCACTAGGAATCTGTATTTTAACACAGGTGCTCTAGGTGGTTCTCAGGCACACCAAAGAGTCATTTTTCAAATTCACGTGAATCACTTGGGAAGGTTATGTTTTCCCATTTTAAAATTCTGCTCGTTAATTTAACTCATTTAGAATATAGCTTTATTTTACTTTTAACTAAATCATACTAATGTACTTTCCTTTTAAAATAGGGGGGCCTGGATGGCTCAGTGGGTTAAAGCCTCTGCTTTCGGCTCAGGTTGTGATCCCAGGTCCTGGGATCAAGCCCCGCATCGGGCTCTCTGTGCCGCAGGGAGCCTGCTTCCTCGTCTCTCTCTGCCTGCCTCTCTGCCTACTTGTGCTCTCTGTCAAATAAATAAATAAAATCTTTAAACAAAACCAAAAAAATAAAATAATGAATACATTAATGTTATAAAAAGTTCTACACTGCAGAACAGGGTTCTCAACCAGGAGTCATTTCTCTCTCAGAAAACATTTGGCATGTCTGGAGGTATTGATGAGTCTCATGACCTGGGGGCTGCTACCATCATCTAGTGGGTAGAGGCCAAGGATGCTACTAAGCAGCTTCCAACATGCTGCGGCAGTGCATCCCCCATAATAAGGAGTTACCCAGCACAAATATCAAAGGGTTAAGAAGCTGATTTAGAGTTATAATGATCCCCTTCTTCCCCTGAGGGAACTTTTTAAAAATAGAGATTTCTGGGCCTAACTCCTCCACTCCAGTCATTAAGAATATCTAGTAGCTAGAATTCTAGACTGAGTGTATTTATTGTTCTAGTATTTTAAACACATTTAAGCATCTCATTCTTCACAGAAAAAATAAAACAATGAAATCAAATTATTTCATTCTTGAGAGAAAATTTATCAGGTTTTACTTCTCTCGGTCTCCCCAATTATTACTAAAATTACCTGAAATTTTAGGTCTAGCTATTAAGTCATTTTTAATGTTGTTTATCTTCTTTTAAGAATACTCTTGACATTTACATTAACTTTTGTGAGTTTATTACTAACAACCATGTACACATTTATACCTGTCTTACTGATTTCATTGATCACCTCCATTTCATATGCCTTGTGTCTCCATTATTGTCTTTCATTTCACAGTTGTCTTCTAGTACTACCAGTGCCTTTTCTAGTGCTTTTCTCAAAAAGGGCCAGTAGGTACTATAGTCTTGTGTGTCCTTGCATGTCTGATAATGCTCTTGTTCAGTGGAGTATAATATTCATTGGTCATAGTTCTTTTTTCCTGAGAACTTTGATGTTACAGAAAAGTATCACTTATCTTAGTATGCCCAGGAGAAGTCCAAACCAATCTTTATTTTTCTTTTCTAGCTTTCTTTGTCCCACTGCACTGTACTGCAAGTGATGCTTACAGATTCTTTGTTCTCTGTCATTGGAATTTAGAATTTTCTTTGGGATGTATTAAGTCTCTTCATTATCCTTGCGGGGTACTAGATAAGACAATTCAGTATGTAGACTCAAGACTTCTTTCAACTCTGAATTTTACTTCTGTGGTTTTTTTTTTTCTTCTCATAATATTTTGCTTCTTAGTCTTTATTTTAATCTCGATGGGAACATTGCTCTATGCACTCCCCCCTTTTTTTCCTCATTATGGTTATCTCTTTATCCTTTTTTGTTAGAATTAGTATTTTTTAAGAAAGCTTTCTATATAGTTTTGAGGTGCAGCCAAATTTGGGAAAGCCCTGCTGTGAGGGTTGAGCCATGTCATGTGGAAGGACTCATCACAGTGGTACTTTTTGCTTGACTTGTTGGTTCATTCATTGTCAGGAAATGATACTAGACGTATTGTATCACTTTTGAATGAGTTATCTCTCTTAAATGCAGTAAATTTGCATTTAGAAAATTTCAGTAAAATTTGCACATATATACACTGGCACTAATTTTTATCATCTGACATGATTAAAATTTTTCCTTCATATATAAACTATACTGTTTTTTTTAAATGTCTTTAATGGATCTTGGGGTGAACTTTCAAAAAAATGTTCTTGGTAGATATTTGGGGAAACAAAATATAGAGAAAAAAAATTAAGTAGTAACCCCACTTCTCACAGAGATAACCATTGTTCACATATGGGTGTATTTTGTTCAAGTTTCTTCCCCCCCCCCCCACCATTAAACTTAAGTTTGCAGAAGTAACAGTTTTTGTCTTAATTTATATTTTACAAATGCTTTTTTCAAGATAATGGAAGTAAATGGACAAAACTTTGAAAATATTACATTTGTGAAGGCCCTTGAAATTCTAAGGAATAATACTCATCTTGCCCTCACTGTGAAGACCAACATTTTTGGTGAGTTTTGTTGTAAAAACTGAGGCTTTTAATTTGTTTTTTGATTTTGTTAATAAAAAGTAAGTATTACAATGAAAAGACTAGTAAAATGTAAACATGTTCTCTCTGAGCTCTTAGAACATTTTTAGGATCCTTAGTGTTAAGATACAGTATTATTTATTCTAGAATTTTCATTTTTCATTATTTGTATTATTTTGGTGTCCTGGAAATAAGATTTAAAATAAGTATACAAGTACGTTCTATTAGTCATTTATGAAATATTTGCTGGGAGGCACTGAGTGAATCTTAGAATGATCTGAATGAAGCATAGAAGTCATGGTTAGGCGTTTATTCCCCCTGCTAATGTGCACATCATAGTACTGCTGAAGTTTTAAGTGCCTTCTGATATAATAATATGAGTGCCAGATTAGCTGTTCTGTGAAAATAAATTGAGTAAAACAATTAATCAGTGAATTCCAGATTTTTAATAATGGTATACTTTACCTTTCTATGTAATAATGCTGTGTCAGCGGTGTTTTGATTATGCTTCTGTTAGAATGAAGCAAAGAGTAAGCTTGTAGTTGTATTTTTTTTTTCTTTTAGGGAAGACTTACTGTAACTTGGTTTCATTAGATACCAGAGAATATTCTCTGAAATTTTGAAAAGTGCAACAATAAAAACAGTATAATAATTTGAAAATTATCAAAGAAAATTTAACAGTCTTTATGAAGTAAGGAGGAAAAATTCATCTAGGTCATTTGGGTTGCAGTTTGAAAACTAGGAGTTGAATTTAAAAGCTGTGCCTATGGAAGAGGAAGTGTGTTTTATTTTTTTGACTCTTCCTTATACTGCACTTAGTCATAGTGAAAAATGAGACATTTGATATTTTTCCTCTTTTCACTTGCATCCATTCTACTGAATTATGTCCTGTTAAATCTGATACATAACCATCTATTCACAATTTCCTAATACTATATTATTTAGTGTAAAATAAGTAAGCCTTCACAGTTTCTGTATTTCCTGAGCTTGAACTAGTAATCTAGAAACAAAACTTGTGGGTTAAATTAAAAAGATTCTGATTTTGTAAAATAAGAAAGCAGAGCTTGCTCTGACACTGAGAGCAAATGATTCTCCATGCTTGACTTTCTTCAGCTGTATTTCATAAGATTCTTATATAGATCAAACACCTTTAACTTTTTGTGCCAGCACATAATAGTTACTAACTGATACCATACTATTACTTATAAAGATATTGAGATAGTAAATTTGGTGGTTAATACCATGACCCCTGAGAGACAGAAAAAGGAGATCTGAAGGATATAAGAGGCAGGGAAGCCACAACCTTAAAACTCGTTGAGTGATGAGAAACAATTGCCCATCAGAACTCTAGACTGGATGTGGCAAAGGGTAGGCATTATGTGGTAGTGCAAAGGGGGCCTGTGTCCTCAACACCTCATTCCTTATCCTAGGCAGAATATGGTCAGTGACTTTTACCCCAAACAAAACACCTAAGAGTATCTTGAAGGAATATTAATAAAACATTTGTAGAAATGGAGCATTTTATTCTGGATGCCGTACCTGGAATAAAGCTCTAGTAACTCTGGCATAACAGTGAAGAAAATTTGCACATTTAGGTCATCCTGTATAGAACACACAATAAGACCTCCTACAAATAGGAGGCGAGGCTTGGTCAGTTAAGCATCTACCTTCAGCACAGGTCATGATCCCAGGGTTTGGGATCAAGCCCCATATCAGGCTCCCTGCTTACCAGGGAATGTGCTTGTTGCTTTCCTCTGCTATTTCCTCTACTTCTGTGTGTGTGTGTGTGTGTGTGTGTGTGTGTATGTATGTGCCCTCTTTCTCTCTCAAAATCTTTAGAAGAAAGAAAGGAAGAAGGAAACAACCTACAGTTAGGAAAACTGACCAGAAGATAGATATGTTTAGATGATACTAGAGCAAACCATATTTACTCTTTTTGTGTTAATTAAAACTGATGGCCAGGCATAGGAGAACCAGGGTCATTGAGGAAGCATGGTGGGGAGCCTAATAAATAAGCTTACAGATTCTGGAGAAAATAGTTAAAGAGAAGAAAAACATTTCCAGAGCTGTGCTCAGAGAGATTTAAAAATTCATGTCTTAAAACAAGAACAGGGTATTGGGAAAAAAAGGAACAGTCACTGAGAAAGAAATACCTCAGAGTGACTTAAAACATGGCAGCAAAGACAAAAACATACAGTAGAGGGGAGTAGGTAATAAAGTTGAGGAAATCTCCCAGACTATAGAACAACAATAAATAACATTGAGCATTATTTTAGGAAATGTAAAAGAAAATGTGGAAAATAAAGTATTCATGTAACAGTCGTAGAGACTATACCAGAAAGAAGGATGTGACTCTTCTAATTTAAAAGTCCACCTAAAATCTGCGTAAAATGAATTAAACTTGTTTTAACATTCTGTTTCCAGTATTGACTAAGAACAGTCAGAAAAGTTAAGACTAAATATAAAAAGTAGCTACAAAGAAGTATAAAAATTCAAAAAAAGAGCTAGGAACTACCTGACACAGAACTGAGAGAGAAGCAGATCACAAAGAGGTGAACTGAAGCTGTATGTCTCTGGGACATTGCCAGCACGGTAAAGCACCCGAGAGACAGCCTGTTTGGGCAGTAGACTCCCAGGAAATGGCTATGGAGTTGAAATCCTGAGTCTACATGTGTCAAATCCCTCCCCCTCCCCACTGAAACTGTATCTCAGAAAGGTGTCTTTTTTTCCATGGACATTTTTAGTCCATAGATTTTAGCTGAGAAAAGGAACTGCTAGGTAAAAATGACAGGTTTCTAGTTTAGAGAGTCTACCAGAGCTCAGACCACTCTCACATAAATGTCTGTATTGAGCATTGGGACCTTGAACAGCTAACTTTGAGGTGAATGTGGGCTGTTGTTAAGCAAACTCAGAAGGACCTCAAGATTTGGCCCTGGCTCTAGCCCTAGACCTCAGGTGCCTAGCAAAAGAACATAAAAATCCTCTTTTGAGGATTTAAGCAGTAACCTCTTATTTGTAAAAATAATTTTTCAAGTACAGAGTCAAAGACTGTGAGGCTCTCTTAGAAGTCAGTGTAATCTACAGCCAACAGAAATAGAACCAGAAGAGCTCCAGAATATCAAAAACAGACTATGAGGTACCTCTCTCATATCTGTGAAGATAAAAATCAAATTAAGGGTTACATTTGCAGATGAGATGGGATAAACATATGCCACCCTTTATTTCCCACTAAGCTCAACAATAAAACCTGGCCAGAATTGTGATCACCCATTGAAGAACTTGGAAACTTCAAAGTCTCACTACCAGCAGTGATTAATCTTTTTTTTTTTTCTCCAGCATCCCTTGAGCTGGCAAGCTGAAACCTGGATGTGTGCAAACTAATAAAGGTTCAGGAGAAAGCTAATTTGAGGAGTGAGAAAGGGAATTCCCACTTTTTTTTCTCCATTCTGTCAAGCCTCAGCTTCCAAATAATCCAGTAGCATTGACTGCAGCCTTCAACATAAGGCTGCTTGAAACAGAATTCTGAGGGTGGAGCCGTGGCTCCAAGAAGGCAAGGCCAGCTTCATTGTTTTCCCACACTCTCACTGTCCTCTTACTTGACCCCTAATGTGCTAGAGTGGGCAGTTTATTAGTTTATATCTAGAGGACTGAAAAGGTTAAACTAAGGATAGTAGGTTGTTAACTGAGATGGGGGAGACAACCCCATAAAGTTGTTTATGAGATCCTGGGCTCAGTGCGTGCGTGTGCGCGCGTGCGCGCACATGTGTGTGTGTGTGTGTGTGTTCGTACTTAGCATACCAAAGACTTGTGTAGACCTTTGCCCAGGTCCCAGACTGACTGGTGGCACAAAGCAGACAGATAGAGATAGCACTCCAGAGCTTTTAAAACTGAACATGGGAATCATAGCCCACAGAAGGCTAAGCAAAGATACAGCAACATTTTCCATAACTTATAAACAGGACTCAGACCAATTTTAAGTATAAAAAGGATCTCTTAGTACAAATCTCTTTATTTTGGGTTTTGCGGAACTTTTGATTTTGTGCATTGATGTCTCATCACTTTAGAAATTTTGTGGCTGTTATGACTTTTGAGATACTGCCTTTGCTACTTTGTCTTCTTTCCATGTGAGATCATTTCCATATGTGATAAAAGATCTCTGTCCCATGCATCACTTAGAGTCTGTTCTGTTCTTTCCATTTTTTTCTCACACTTGTGCTTCAGTTTGGATATTTTCTAATGACCTGTGTTTAAGCAAAGTTTTCCTGTTTTTTTCTGTATCCAGTCTGCTGTTGAACACATGCAGTGAGCTTAATTTTAGATAATTTTTTAGTTCTAGAATTCCCATTTGAATCTCTTTTATAAATTCTAATTCTCTATTGCACCGTTTTCATTTACTTTATCTCTTCCCTATATTTTCTTATTGTATTTCTTATTATTTCTTATTATAAAACTCTTGTGTCTTAATTCCAAAATTTGGGTTTTTATTCTCCACATGCCACCCCTCCCCCAGTGGTTATCATTGTGTCTTATTTTGTGTGTTTTACAAATGTTTTCTTTGTATGCTATACTTAGTATATAACAAGTAGGGAAATTAATATTTTTTCATGGAAAGTGTTTGCCATTTCCTCTGGTTAAGCATATAAGGTGAGGGCTGGGTGAGGTTGGATTACAAAATTACTTAAAATGTATCCAGGTTTCAAACTGAGAGTGCGACTTGTCATGTGCTTGTTGCAGGTCCCTTCTCTAATGGAACTTTTTGTCTCTGAGCATGGAGAGATTGTGGGAAATTGTACTCTGCTTTTGTCAGCCTTGTCCTTGTACCCTCACCCCCAGTCTCTAGCTGAGGCATGGCTTTTGGTTCAGAGTGTGGTGGCTTTCTTTTTTTTTTTTTTTTAAAGTTCAGCCCTTCAGAGGTTTTGAGATTTGCTCTTGAGCCTCCCTGCCCAAGCAGATAAATACATCATGTGTTTGTTGCACATCCATCACTGTTGTATGACTTGTCTCCTAAGTACCATAAGACTATATGAAATTTCCAACCAGTCCCCAGCCTCCTGCCTTGTCTTACGAGTAGATGTGTCCCATGGAGGAAGGCAGCACTGTTTTGGGTCTCTTTGTATTCCAGTTTTTATGCCAGTGCTTAAAGCTGTTAAAAATTATTTTTCCTCTAGAAGAGTCCCTCTACCTCATTGCCATTTCATGTTTAGAGAAGAAAATGGCAGGCAATCTCAATTTACCATCTTTGTGCCATGGGATTTTAGCTCATCTGTTCCTCTTAGCTTTCACAGCTTTCTAACATCTTTGAAAATCACACCACTCAGATAATTAATTATTAGCATTTTCATTTTTTAAAAAAGTCATACATGTGTATGTTTTAAAATTTAAAACATTAAAGAAAGTATACAGATGGACCCCACTGTGTACAGTATTCTGGAACTTTGCACAGGAGTTGGTACAGATTTATTTCTTGTGAGATTGTTGAATAGGAATCTATTGACGTACTATTGTAATCTGTAATGTGTTGAGCTATTGTCATATTGATGGGTATTTTCGGTTATTGCCAGTTTTTGCTGTTTATAGTGTTGAAATAAAAATTCTTTGTACATTTATGCTTATGTAGATATACCTGTAAGATAAATTTCTCATAGTGGAATTAATTTTGACAATACTGCACTTGGACTTCCCAAAAGTTTATCCCAATCTACATACACTTCTAATTAAGAATGCCTCTGCAGTGGGTTTAATCAACTTTATGGTTATTGATGCACATCATTTAATTATGAGGGAAGATGAACACCTTTTTTACATATTACCATTTCTTTTTCACAGTCTTTTAATTTTCCATGTTTATATTGAGTTTCTTATTTTTCATTGATTTGTTTGAATGTGTTATTTTAAAAAAAGGACAGTATCTTTTTAGTCTTAAAGGTTGGAGATATTTCTCCAGGTGGTCCTTTTGACTTTGCTTGTGATGTGTTGCGGGTGTGTGTGTGTGTGTGTATACATACATATAGGTAGGGACTGAGAAATTTTTCATCTTTATGTAATCAAATTTATGATTCTCAGGCACCTTTATTTCTGATTCATATGTTCAATATTGTTCTTTATTGGCATTGTAATTACATTTACTCACCTTCTATTAATTTTTATCCGGAACTTTAACTAATTTTTAAAATTCACTATTTTTCTCTTTATCTGCAAATTAAAATCTTTACAGTTTTATTTATAACTGTATACACAAGTCCAGCGAGGATATAAACTTCTTCATACACTCCTAAGTTGCCTTATGTACACATCACAGGCAGGAATATCTGCAGCCCATTTAAAGATTTCCTTTTGCTCTTCACAGAAAATTCAGACACCGCACTGTAGCGTTTTTAGACCCCTTGTCTACCTTGTTCCCCAGTCATCTTAGTTTTCCTTAAGTTTCCTTTTGTGACAGGAACTTGGAACTTGAGATTTCCTCTACCTAGCGTCATTCTGTTTTCCCTTCCCTTTCCCTAGTTAAAACCTTACCTTACTGAACTTTTCTTACACAGTGACTTAATTAGGGAGGATTTTCCCTCTCCTGCTATCTTAATCCCTTGGCTTATGTTCTTTCCGTACCACGTATCTTAGACTTAACTGTTCTACAACAGGGGGTATCTGCAGGCATTTGGTATAGTGCCTGACATGGGTTCTTAGGTCAGTAAATTTTTTTTTTTTTTGCGTGAGTACATATTGATTTTAGCTCAAAAAGGCGTTTTTGCCTTTACTACGTGGCTTAAAATAAAGCATAATTTTCAAAGGAAACTAAAAGGAGTTTATTGCTTTTTAATCAAGCAAAATATCTTTAGAAGGTGATTCCTAAAGATTCCCCATTATTTTGAAGGCAGAAAATATGCTTTTCATAAACTTTGAATATGCTTTGGTAATACATCATCCTGGCTGAAACTTTCAAGAGTGGTCCACTTTTACAACTGAATGCCAAGCTATTTTATGTTGTAATGCATCAATTTTTTAAGTCTTTGTCTTTCGGAATCTTACTTGTAGCTCTTTTGATGTTGAAGGAAACTGTTCAGTTACCCCCAAAACAACAAAAAAGATCACAGTTTTCTGTTTTCAGTGGGCATATTTATACTATTTACAGTTTTTCTTTTATAAAGGTACTAAGTAGTACTACTCAAAGCTATACCTTATGAAGGCCTGCATATTCAAGAATATGTAGCTTCATTTTGCTTTGATTCAGACCCTCCCAGACACCATGAGTTTTAAGGAAGGTTACCTTCTATGTTAGCTTTTATCTTTTTAGTTTTTTTCTCCTCTCTAGTAGTTGTCTTATTTCAGAAAGCATATTTAAAACAACAAAACATTTTTTATGACGTTAGTTAATGAAACGTAGGTAATATAGGTTATCCTAACTGGAAAAGGCAACACTAATTACTAATTATACTAGTTATTAGAAGTACCTAGTATGGGGGCGCCTGGGTGGCTTAGTGGGTTGAGCCTCTGCCTTTGGCTCAGGTCATGGTCCCGGGGTCCTGGGGTCGAGCCCCACATCAGGCTCTCTGCTCAGCAGGGAGCCTGCTTCCTCCTCTCTCTCTGCCTGCCTCTCTGCCTACTTGTGATCTCTGTCAAATAAATAAATAAAATCTTAAAAAAAAAGAAAAAGAAAAAAGAAGTACCTAATAAGTAGTTACTAAATCCATAGTCTTACACAGAGTAGTCTTTTTTTCACCTGATCCCAAGGAGGTATAGCCCTTCTCACAAGGTGAAAAATCTGATCTAGGCTAAGAGATTGTGAGACAGGCAATTCTTCCAGTGTGCTTTCACTTTCCTTAAGGACTCATCAGACTTCACGTTAATAGGAAGATACCTAAGAATGATTGGTTGTTTACTTCACACCGCTGTAGTGAATGTTTCTTAGCTGAATAACAAGTGACAGAATTGTCAGAAATGTGGTCTTGAGGAAATTGTCATTTATTTTTACATTTGGTATTGTTTATTTCTGCTGAAAATAGGTTCAGCCAAACTTTTTTTTTTTTCCTTAATTGGCTAAATTTTACAAAACTGAGCCTGACTGCAGTACTTGTATCTCATCTCAAGTGATATATATTATGATAAGAAATACCATGTAAATAATAAAGTCTAAATACTTGTTTCTATAAAATCTGAATTGATTAGCAGTTATATCACTTATTGTTATTATATAGCAATTCTTGCTAAATAGGAAGCCCTGGACTTTCAAACATGCTACCTGCCCACTTCTATTCCATTCTTGCCAGTAACTTTCTTTTACCACTTTGGGAAAATATCAGAAGTATGGTTAATTATAAAAACTGAAGAGGGGGTGCCTCGCTGGCTCACTTGGTAGAGCATGCAACTCTTGATGTCAGGGTCATGAGTTTGAACCCCAAGCTGGACATGAAGCCTACTTTAAAAAAAAAATTGGAATATATTCTTAGGGGTACCTGGGTGACTCATTTGGTAGAGCATGTGACTCTTGATCTCAGGGTCATAGGTTTGAACACCAAGTTGGGTATAGAGATTACTTAAAATCTTAAAAAAAATAAGTGGATATGGCTGATGAAGGATGGGTACAAATTTCATAATGTTTAATGAATGAGACTGAAAGGTCAGGTAATAGAAATGATTATCTTTCAAATTTGTTGTTCCTATAAAATCTTGCTAATGAGAAGAAAAGAAATGACAATTTTTTTTTTATTTCCACAGTGTTCAAAGAATTACTTAGTAGGACTGAACAAGAAAAATCTGGTATTCCTCATATTCCTAAAATTGCTGAAAAAAAAAGTAATCGCCATTCAATCCAGGATGTACCAGGAGATACTGAACACACATCACAGGAGAAAGGAAATAAGAAAATAAAAGCAAACACTGTTTCAGGTGGAAGAAACAAAATCAGGAAAATTCTGGATAAAACACGGTTTAGTATCTTACCTCCAAAACTGTTTAGGTAGGTAATGCTAATCTCTGTCATGGTAGGCCTTTTCCTATTGACTGTAAAATTTTATTGGGAGGGGGTTAGGGAATTTGGGGTAGTTTTGGTTTTTATACAACCAATGCATCATAAAATCTGTAAGTAGCCCATAAATAAGAAATTCTCAGTATTTTTCCATTGCTTCTGTGATGTTACCACTGCTAGATTATATGTTCTTCCAGTAGCTGTTTTGAATTTTAGGAAAGACAGCCCGTTTTATCTTATGAAATCTTTTCTTGCTATTTTTGGTCTAATTTCAGTCCTTTGATCTATAAATTTGGACATCTTGGGAATACATTTGCTGATACTGGTTTTTGTCTTCTAAGTCATCTTTCTCTTATTGCACTATTTTTTCCTTCCTGAATTCTAAATGACCTTTTTAATCAAATCTGTTTCTATTTCTAAATTGAGATGTCACCAAAACAGAATGAAACTTTGAGACTTTAAATGTAAATTGAGGTCTGTAAAATACTTAGAAAATCAATTCACTGAAGTGTCACGACTGGGAAAGAGTCTAGCATATATATATTATGTCTATTTATATTATCTACTTCTTAAAGCAATCACAAGTTCTAATCAAGTTCAATACTTAGCACATAGTAGTCACTCAATATCTGTTGAATAAGACAGTGAATGAAAAAAAGAAAGAATATTTAAGCAAAATATACTCAAAGAAAATACTTATTTAGCTCCCGATAGTCCCTAGCACTATGCCCATTGATAATTTTATAGAGCTGAAAAGAAGTAGTCGCAACTTCTAAGGAATTCATACTACGAACCCTTTATTTTCCCACACACTTATCATACACTAGGCACAGTGTCCAAATAATAGAACTGTACAAAGATAGAGCAAGTTTCTTGTTCTCCAAGAGTTGATGATCTAACTAGGGAAGCAGACATTACAGAGTGATAAATGTTTCAATACATAAAAAGGCAGGAAAAAGCTTGGTAGGTTAGTTAGAGTGTATCAGTGTGTGTACATCTAGGGAGGAAGCAGGAGAGTTAGGTAAGTGCTGTGTTATGAAGGACTTTGAATATTATGCTAAATATACGGACTTCATTGTGTCAGGAGGAGGGAGCCATAGAAGCTCTGTTTGTCGTATTTGGTGGTTTGGGGTTGAAAGTGCAGCACAGCGTAGTAGTAACAGCAAGGACACTAATTAGGGGGCAACTTAGAAATAGGTAAATGTCAACTCTCAATATTTTTTAGAGTTCAGGATCTCAAAGATTGTCTGATTAGAAAATGCTCTTCTTTTTGAGTTCTTATTTCTAGTCAGGGAATACATTTGTTCTTCATTTAATTGGGGGCTCACAGAGAATTGACACATCCTGAGCTCTGTTCTTAATGTCACTGATTTCTACAAAGTCTATTTATTACTCATTGTTACTTAGTGACTGTTCTCCTTGAGGCAAATAGTTTATAAAAATAACTTTAATATAGCTGAAGTTCTTTTAATACTGAGCATACCATAGTATGACAGCAGGACAGCGAACACTTTAAGAAAAATCTTATTCTCATAAGTGGGAATTACGGAGATTTAAGTGGGGCTAGCTCACAGTGTAAAGATGGCAGGCAGTTTTGGATGAGCAGAAGTCTGCAGGAAGGCAGTGAGCAAAAGGGAATGAATGGAGGACCAGAAACCAGAGAAGAGTTCTCAAAGGGAATCCTCAGGAGGTAATGCCCTGAGTTCCGTTGCTGGAAACCTGGGTGGATCTGGTGTGGAATACATACATCTCCTTTAACTGGTTTTCATTTTGAACAGTGGCATTGTGACGTGTGTTCTCCAGAATCAGAGAACAATGATTGTAACTGACTTTAGCTTTTGAGTGTTAGATTCCAACCAGCTATATTCATGTGTCACGCAGCTAACTGATCTCCATAGTATGTCCTTCAGGGATGGGAATTGGTTTTATGCTTGGATTCTCTTTGGTTACAGTGGGAGGTGTGGAAATTAATGTAGCCAGGAGCAGTGATTTGAGTATTTTCAGGCATGATTTCTCTATATTGGTACCGCCTATAATGAAAGATCTAATAGAAATAGATAACTTAGAAAGAAAGACTTTTTCATTTAGTGATGTATGGAGTTTTTTGTGCCAGTAGGAGACTGTTGTTGGCTATGAATGCAAACATTAATACTGTACTTCAGAAGTTAATATTAAACTATCACTTCTAAACATGTTTCAGAGTAGTAAAATGCTAATAATTTCAGCCATATAAATGCAAAAAGAAAAAGCCAATTTATTTTAGTGGAAATAATAAAGGTTTTCTGCTGGAGCCTGTTTTACAGAAAGAACTGATTTGTCAAACTGGTTGCTTAGCATTTTTGAGAATGAATGTCCTATTTCTTGGCACTTTCAGGTAACTTAATAGATAAACAAAAGATCACTAAAACTTCAGTGGGAAAATAAGCAGAGAACATGAATCATGTGTGCTGCATCATTAGTAATCAAGGATATTCAATTTATTTTGAAAACAGGGAGCCATTTGTTTCATCACAAATTGACAAGAGAATAGTCATGGCCAGGAATTGGTAACAGATAAATGGCTCAGACTGCTGTTGAAATATGAAATTATGCAACCTTTCCATAAAGCCTTTGGGTATTTTTTCTCGAGGGTTTCAAAAATGTTCATACCTTTTAGTCAGTAATTCCATTTCTAATAATTAGGTGAAGATTTATATACAGATGCTCTTAGTAGTATTGTCTGTAATTAAACAAAAAAAGTACCCTAGATGACCAGCTGTAAGGGATTGGTTAAATAGATTGTGCTATATTCTGTAAAAGTAACTAGAAGTCAAAATGTTGATTGTGATTTTTTTTTCTAGGGTGTGGTGTTATACGTAATTTTCTCTGCCTTGCTTGTTCACTGTATTTTTAAAATTTTCTCCTTTAAATATTTTTTTAAGTGAGAAAAAAAACTTCAGTGAATTTAATTCCACAATCCTGAGCATCTCCTGTGTGTCAGGCTCTTTGGAAGGGCACTTGGTCTCTGCCTATTGCAGCATTCATCTCTAAGAGTTAGAGAAATACTGGAAGAAAGAGTAATTTACATCTGTCACAAAGGCAAAAGAGTATGAAAGGAAGGAAGGAAGGAGCAAATAGTTGGGATAAGAATAAATAATTCCCCATATCCCTAACCATTACATAATTTTAAAAGGAAAGAATTATTCTGAAAATTATAACTGGAAAAAATTTACTCATTTTCAATAACCTCTGTGAAAGGACATAGCAATGGGTATTTATTGACTTGAGAATATTTTATGATTTAGGAAATCTGATGTCCTTTTTTTTTTTTAAATCACTCACCTTTTAGGTTTTTTCTTTTAATTACAAATTGCCTAAGTAAGAGCTTCATATTATTCTTTGTAGTAGTCCCAGCAGTAGACTATCTTGTTTGCTTATCAGAAATTATATTTTCTTACCATCTTTTTGTCAGCATACTTGGTTTGCTTTTAGTATTGGAATTTTCATTTGCATATTGATATTTACATAGCCTCTTTAGTTTCATAATATGAAACTAAAATACAATTTTATTCTAAGTAAATTTAGTGTTGGGGAATTATTGAGGAATTTTTCAAAACTATCTTGTTTCTGTTACTGCATCATCTTCTCAGGAGACTGTTTTGGTAAGAAATGACATAATTATTTGCAAATGGGCTTTATCAATTCAGCTTCCAAAAAAGCATGGATATTTTGCTAATTAGATACTGTTTCATGTCATGGCATGAGTTGTACATAACATTAGAATAGTTTTCATTTATACATGCTCACACCTTAATTACCATGAATTTGTAACCAGCTTTACATTATTGTACCTGTACAGTGTACTGTCTTTGCTTATTAAAAAGCAGAGGTAATGTTAAATAATATCAGTAAGAGATAAGGACTTCTGGTGTTTCATGCACTTTTCTTAGTCTCCATAGTGAATTACTTCTTACTGCAATTAATAGAGCCAGTTCCCTTTAATAGAAAATTAAAACTTTTTAACATTGTTAAACTTGCTTCTCCTGTGATTATTAATAGGACCAGCTAACCTTTTAACAGTTTGCGCCTTTGAATTCAGTTACTTGGGCCTCTGTGTTAAAAAATAAGCAGATTTGTTTTCAAAAGTCAGTTAAATTAGAAAGCCTCTTATATTTAAAAATATTTATTTTCCATATAATTTAAGTTGTTGCAAATTACTTCAAAGCTATAAGTACAGTTTCTGTGGAAGCCACCCCTTCCTTTTGTTCTCATACCTAACCTTAAAACATTTAGCTCCGATCTTTAGCAACACACACCAAATTATAAGGAACCAATTTAACATAAGCACTAATTTCCTATCAGATACTATATTTCCTTAGCCTTAGTTCTGTCAGATGAGACTGCCTTCTCTCCCAGGTAAACACTTCCTGTTTCTCTAGTGTTTGTTGTATCCATGATGCCTTCTCTGTTTTTCAGTACAAATTGCTTAAAATTCTTTCTAGGTTTGTACTGTTCTAATTTTAGTAAAAGTACTTTACTGTCTTCTTAAAAAATGGAATTGTATTTTCCTATGTGCCAAAATATTCACCTACATAACCTAATTTAATCCTTAAGGCAGCCCTGGGGGCGAAGTAGTCACATTTTTAGATGAGGAAACCAAAGGTCCAGAAACAAAGAAATTTCCTTGAGGTCACATAGCTAATAACCCAAGTTTACATGCATAGCTGGCTCTTAAAACACTTACTTTTGCTCTTTTCCATGTCTTCATGCTTTTCCCTGACTCCTGTGCAGTCTTGCTTGTCCTAGCTCTCTCTTCCCTCTGTGGCTGTTAGCAGTCCTTTAGCTATTTATTAACTGTCCTCCTCACTTCATCTGGCATAGTTCCCTGATCTGCCCAAGTCCTATTTTCTACTCCTAACGTATTCTGGATGTATCCCCTACCACTCTTTTAATCCATTCCATGGTAACAGGTAAGTGTTCTTTGATACCTCTGTTTGTATGGCAGGTACTGGGTAGAATACTACATTGAATAAAACATAGATGAGAATTAATGTTAACCTAAAGGATTGGTTTAACCTTTAAAGAAAATTGTATTTTGCTCATTATTCTAATGGAAATCTTTTTCATTGCTGTCCTGTGTTTGTATAGGACTGTTTCGTTAATCCTTTGTTTTGTAGGACTTTCTGGGGTATGTATGTAAAGTTTAAATGACAGAGTTAGGTTTCTTTAAATTTTTTCTCTTAGATGGATTTAGAGCTGCCTGTATAACACCTTTAAAGTATTTTTCTTTTTAAGTATAACTTAAGTATAACAAATGTCATTAAAAGCAGCAATTCAAGGGGCACCTAGGTGGCTCAGTGGGTTAAAGCCTCTGCCTTCGGCTCAGGTCATGATCTCAGGGTCCTGGGATCGAGCCCCACATCGGGCGCTCTGCTCAGCGGGGAGCCTGCTTCCTCCTCTCTCTGTGCCTGCCTCTCTGCCTACTTGTGATCTCTGTCTGTCAAATAAATAAATAAAATCTTTTAAAAAAAAAAGCAGAAATTCAAAACCATAAATCTTTTCAAAGGTACACAAAGTTATTATAAGGTCATTTGATAGTAATGTAGTTATTATCTATAATGAATGAAGTGCTGGGGTGTGGAGTTAGGGTGGCGTTGCTAGGCCTTATATTGACTTCCCAAGTGAGGAAGATTCTCTCTCTCTCCACTTTGCTGGTCTTCAAGCCGAGAGTTCTCTGGAGCTTGAGAAGGTACAGGTGCACTGTGGCAGGCCTTGCCCATTCTGTGCTTCCTTAGAAGCCTAGAAAACAGGCCTAGGAGGTTGCTGTACCCTCTGGAGCCAGGCAGGAATATTGGATTCTAGGTCCCACACCCGGGGGGGCTAAATTCTCAACCTTTAAACTATCTTATTTTTAAGATTTTATTTATTTATTTGAGAGAGAGAGAATGAGACAGAGTACAAGAAGTGGGAAAACTCAGAGAGAGAAGCAGACTCCCTGCTGAGCTGCGAGCTGGATGTGGGACTTGATCCTGGGACTTCAGGATCATGACCTGAAGCGAAGGCAGTTGCTTAACCAACTGAGCCACCTGGTTGACTTTAAAATACTTTATAAAGTATTTTGGGCGCCTGGGTGGTTCAGTGGGTTAAATCCTCTGCCTTGGGCTCAGGTCATGATCCTGAAGTCCTGGGATTGAGCCCCAAGTCGGGCTCTCTGCTCAGCAGGGAGCCTGCTTCGCTTCCTCTCTGCCTGTCGCTCTGCCTACTTGTGATCTCTGTCTGTCAAATGAATAAATAAAATCCTTAAAAAAAATTAAAAAAATACTTTGTAAAGAATTTTAAAAGAGGGGTGTTTTATTTGCTTAAATATGGCCATTTAATTGATATTTCTGAAACCTTTGAAGGGAATTAACTTTAAATGACTTGCTTTCTGCTGTGGTTCTGATGTTCTCATCTAGGGAATAGCCAAAAAATTAGACTTGAGATATGAGATATCGTGCAAGAAATCATATGTCCTTGGAATAAATTTAAAAGACTATAAAACTCTTTTGCTTCTGTTTTGATTTCTCGTCCTCTTTTTTTGTCTTTCTACCTGTCACATGTACCCAGTGTTCACTGTTCTGTGTCCCATCTTCCTGTTATCTTTTCCACATTATCGCTGGTTTGGGCAGTTCTCAGGTTGTTCATATGTTTAAAGACTCTCTTATTTTGTCACTTGGACCTGGTCCCTTTGTTTTCTACAACCTGTTGGGTTTTTTTGGTTTAAATTTAGACCCAACTTCGTGCTTTGCCTAGAAGATCACCAACCTATTATATGCGAGTGCAAACTTTGCTGTGGTGTGGTTATATGTTATATATATATATATATTAGTGTCCACCAAAACTGGATGATCTTAAAGGCTCCCCAAACATTCAAGTTTAATTTCTCTACCAAAACCAACAGATACTCAGTATGACTGTTTATTTATGATGTAAAACTACTTAGATGTGTAAGTTAAATTTTTAGTGTAAGTAAATTTTGAGTGTCTTCATTAATATAGTTATCCCATTTTTTAAGTGCTGTAATATAGTTATATAATTTTTTAAGTCACCACTTTGAATTGGTCTTATGCCTCAGTGTGTACAGAGAAAAGAAACGTTTACCATTAAGAATTCTCAAATACTTTATGTGCCATTATTTTGAAGTGACGGAGGCCTGAGCCAATCACAAGACGACAGCATTGTGGGAACAAGACACTGCCGGCACAGTCTGGCTATAATGCCTATTCCTGGAACACTCTCATCTAGCAGCCCTGATCTCCTGCAACCGACCACCAGCATGTTGGATTTTTCTAATCCTTCAGGTAATTTTTATTTGTGATTTCATATAGCCTTATTGGTGCCAAAGGGACAAACTAGGTGGTTGTGCCTTGTGTATCAAATGGTAGATTTGCTTAAATCTGTCTTCTCTTATCTCAGGGTTATGACTTACTGCAAAAATCTAAAGAGAACTTGTGTGTCTTTCTGTATAAGCCAGAATGGTGTTTGTTCCAATATGAAATAGAAGTACATAGAAAAGAGATTACATTTAGGTGTCTTTTGGTAAAGACACCTTAGAGCAGTGGGATGAAGGAAGGGATGCTGCTTATCAGTTAAGAAGCAGGTTGTCCAGTAAGTGAAAGAGAATAAGGGAATTTATTTTAGTTTTGGTGGTCTGACTTAACTGCCTCTGTGACATACTGAAATGTGTTAGTAATTTTTTGTAAACACTGATTTTTTTCCCGCAGCACCTGAAGCTAAAGCTGTTTAATTGTCATGTATTGTTAACTAAATATACTATAGCATCTTTTCATTTGTGTTCAGATTTGGGGTTTAAACATCATGTGGGACATTAAGTTAATTTTTCTGCGTCTATTCATGCCCAGCAGCAGAAATTGTCACTTAACAGTATAATATAAAATTTCATTATTAAGAAGAAAAACTTCAAGAATTATTTGTATATCTGTCACTTGAAAGGATTTGACTTTGATTTCAAATGAAATGTAAAATGGTATGTAAAAGACACATACAACTAAAACTGAGATGTGTAATTTGGTCCAAGGAGAGGAGATAAAGGTAGCTCTACAAAGATTGATGACATTGTGATTCGGCTCCAGTTTTCATGCTGAAGCTACTAATAGCTTGTGTCAAAAGGGAGGAAACTCAATTATATGAATCTCAGTATTCGAAAGGAAAGAATGTAAGTGTAATAGTAAAGTTTATGTTTCATTTTAGCAACTTGAATAAAAATTGGACATAACATAAAAATACAGTTCAATGAAATTCATTCTGTATATTGGTTTTTTTTTTTAAATTTTGATTGCCTCTTAACTATTAGCGAGGACTAACCGCAGTTATCTCTCTTTGACACATCTTTCTCTCTACGTGACTACCAATGTTCTTTCTAGAACAAAGATTTTAATGAGTCATTACTTTGCTTTAGGAATTTCTAGTGATTTTTGTACTAGTCAAGGTTTAGTCATAAGATAGAAACCTCTCCAGATACTTATTCAGAGTTTAGTAAAAGGGATTGTTGTCAAGTATAAAGTTAACTATTTATTTACCTACAATGGTAAAGAAGCAAGCACTAAGGTATCACAAAGGTAGGAAGCGCAAAGTGGATTTTTCCTCTGGTACGTGAAAGAAGTGCCACCATAGGGTGAAGTGTTGCTGGAGTGGTACAGGAAGAAAAAGCCCACAAGAAGAAACCTAAAGCAGCAAATCTTTTATTCCTTTAACCCAACACTTGTTTTTGGTGCCGGTTTTTGGCATAACCTAAAAGGTGTCCAGTTAGCAAAGAAGAATATGGTTTGCAGAGTCTCAGCCCTGGATTTGTAATGTTACGACAATAGCATAATATTTGTTAATGTCCAGTTTTCTTTTTTTTTTTTTTTTTTCCTGTACTATCTT